>JAZHYW010049711.1:0-29462 GCA_037355805.1 Ixodes ricinus | reverse complement strand
GGTGTTGCTGTTCTGCGAATGTCCCTTTTCATTTATATTTCCCTTTCGGTTGGATCCTCGCTTGGCGTTTTAATGTCACGTGAGTTACCGAATCACGCTATGATTGTGTTCTAAATGGGCCTGCTCAGGCACGAAGCCAAAAAGCCGGGGACTCACTTCGCCGTTCCAGATTCCGGGATTCCGCTTCAAGTTCGTTGCTGGTGGGTGCAAACGTTTCTTAAAGTGCTCGTGCTGTCCTTCGCGTCAGGCATGGCACGATCGTCTTTTCTCCAACGCAGTGTATGTGACCCGGTTAATTTCTTAGGCATATGTATTTCGGACGTGACTTGTAAAACGGTCGAACGTAATGAATTGCTTGTTCATGCTTAATGATTTCGCAACTTCCACGCATCGAAGGTTTCACACCACTTTACTGGAAAATATATAAAATATCGTGGCAAATGACGCTAAATAGGAGCGAACCTGGGGTTTGCTAATCCGTAAAATCATAAAAGAGAAGTTGGCATCAAAGTATAAGCATAAAGCGCTATAAAATGTGGATTTACTAGTCGTTATATATTTGCAAGCAGGGTAAGCAAGTTGACTGGGTACATAGAACCCAATTCTCAATTGATTAGTCAGATGGATCTACCTCGTAGGGAATTACCGGGAAGGTACCTCTAAACAAAGCGTTGCTCAAACATGCCAGTTTCCTGGACTCACACCTCTTCTCTTTCTCCTCAGGATACCCTGTGGGTATGGAAGCATCTGGCACCTGTCTTTCAGCATGCGTCGAGCCCCCCTCCGTCAAGCTCCAGACATAATTTATCTCCGCTTGGCATACCATGCAGTAAGACCCACAGTACTTTTCTAATTCAGAAGTATAAGGTGTGTCTCACTTGGTCGATTCACTGTATGCTGTTACTTTCCTGTTCCAGTTCGATGGTTCCCCGGGGAATCAAAGCGATTACCATGAGGGCGACAGACGTGTGGAGGCAAGCTGCAAGGGCCGGACGCCCGAGACAAGGACATCAAGTAACCAGGGGGATAAAGTGAGAAAACTCAAGAGGCAGCTCATCATCTGGGCCACAAAAACAAAATCGGAGACCGTTTGCTGGAAAATTTGTCGACCGTCATCCTTTGGTGTCGTGAGCATTTTCTGGTCACATTCGTACATGAGGCGAACTGTTACTGGAACTAGGTCAACTCATCCTTCTACATCTTACAGGACGCTACGGCACCAGCGAGACAACCAGAACATTTGATTGAGGGACGTGACAACATATTGTGGGAGTATACTCCTCCTACGGACAGCTCTCACAAAGCTTGCTTCGTTGCTCTGATTAGCTCCAAAGGGTGGCAGCGTTTTTCTTTGTAAAATTAGGCTGAAACAGATTATAGCTGTAGTGTTGCCACCGAAATTGACATTGCGGCATAACATTCCTCGTGAGGGTTCTGGCATCTATCCTATGATCTCTTATGGAATTATGAATGTCGCAGCCACAAGTGATCACTTGACGTGTGGAGGCAACTCGTCATATGACAAACTGCGTAAATGGTTAAGTAAGTGCAGTAGTGGCAGTTTTGCATATCTGGGAAAAAAGAGTGACTGAGAGGTCTCTCTTCCTCATCACCATCTGTCTCAGTCAGGGCTGCCTTGAAAACCCCTTTCAAGTAATCAGACAGGGAGTTTCTGGGGTACCGCTGACACATAGTAATTTCCGGCATCTATGAGACACTGGAGAAGAAAATTCTTATGCAGTTGTAACCTGCGAAGCAGGTTGCAAACTGTGAAGGTGACTATATCAAGTCCTGCTTTGTACGACTGGTCTGGGCATTTGGCATGCAAAGTGGGAGAGAAAATCGTTAAAGAGGCAAGTTAGGACAAGGGAGATATGGCCAGCGCAGGATTTAAGCAATGCGGGGTGGAGGCCGTCTGGTCCAGGGCGTTGAGAAGAGTCGACACGGGCAAGGGCTTCGTAGGTTTCACTTTGAAGAATGACTATGGAAAAGAGTGTGGTTGCTGGTGTGGCCTCGACTGGCAGACTTGTGGGTTGGGTGGGACAAAGGTTAGGTGTGGTAGGGTCGGCACGCTGCAGCCTCAGAAAAGTTGTAAAAGAAGAACTCTGCTATGTCGTCAAGATTGGAATAGGGCCTGCCGTGATGTGTGAAGACCGGCGCATGGAACATTTTCCGTTGCTAGTGAAAACATGCCCAAGAGTTTGGGTTGGCAGGTTGCTTTTGCTGCTAGTTACTGTAGGTAATCTTTATGGGAGATATGGATGAGATGCTTGGCTTCGGTACGTGCTTGGTTGAGATGAGTGGGATTTAGAGTTTTTTGCGCTTCCTTGAATAGCCAGTGTTTACATTTGATTAAGGCTGCAATCTCTTTTGTCGTCCATGGAAGGCTGCCGCACTATCCTGTTGATCCTTAAGGTGAACACATTTGTGCTGAGTTGCTGATATGTTGAGCGAGAGGTTGTAGGCCTCGTCAGCCGGTGGGTGATCAAACACGATGGACAAGGGAGCGAGGTGGATGAGCTGATTGAGATGAGGGGAATTAGTTTTTTTGAACCGCTAGAACTTCTTGGCTTGATGACCTCGCTTAGGGGCTGAGCAATGGATATCGGTGACGAGAGCACTGTGATCACTGCCTGGTAGGCTGATTCCACTGTGCAGCTGTAGGATAAGGTGGAATTATTGGTGCGGGTGAGGTCGAGGAATGTAGCGTTGCTGTTTTGAGAAAGGTAGGTTGGGGCGTCACGAAGTAGGGTGAGGCCAGCAGTTTCCAGTACATCTAACAGCAGGTCATCGAGTGGATCAGATGAGCAGCGCAGAGAACCTGCTGGGGTCGACGCGCTGTAGGCTCTCTTGGAGGAGGGCGTACGATTGTTCACGTGGGGAGGGTGGGCAATAGGTAGACACCTGAAGAAGCTTTCTATGTTTACAAAAGACCTCAACAAAGATGGCTTCTAGACCCGGAGGGGTTACGTGGTCGAGACGTTGGCCGGGCGGGTGTTTTGGCATGGCGAGGATGGATGCCTTCGCCCCAAGTTGTGGGACGGTCTTGCTGGAATACAGAGAATTGTGTGAGATTTATTAATAGCCCACCGAAGACAGGCATCCAGCCATGTCTTGCACACAGCGAATATTGTATTCAGGAAAGATTACTTCAGTGCTTTAAGTCAGGAAGCTTGTTTTTTAGAAAGCAAACGTTGGATAATTAAACGTGATTGGAGTCTGTAGACTCCAATCGCGCACTTTTCGCACGACAACTATGCCAAACGCAGAGTTGTCGTGCGAATGGTGGACGCTGCCGATGTTGTCGCTCGCCAGAGGCGCGTCGGAGAACTACTTGGTAGAGCTGGGGATGATGGTGGGGTACGCAGGGGTCCGTGCTGCTTAGGGGATGGAAAGAGGTCATCGGCCAGGGGTGGGAGCTGACACGTCACACAGAGCCACTCCGTAGATAATGAGGAGAGGCGTCTATACAAAGCGAGAGATATATCTTCGCCTTTCTGGTGGAATAACAAGCGTCGCATTGGACAGTGGCGACATTGTCGAACATAGACCGGCAGGTGGGACGTGAGCCGGAGTTTGAAGGTATATCACCAGTGATCAGCAATAACAGGATTAGGTGAGGTTTATGGCAAGGGTGACGAGTGAAGAATGCTCAGCCAGGAGGTTGCTTCCACGGACGACAATGTCCGATGGTGATGCTGCAGTCGGAAAGTGGTATTCTTGGTGCTTACGGTTTGTCGATGATAGGTGATATTTTATCGAAGGGACAGTAGCCCCGTTAGGCAGATCAGGAGACGGAGAGTTGTAAAGGCGCGCCGTCATGTAACCTAACTTCTAAACATTGTGCTGAAGAAATTGACTGGCTAGATCCAACATATCTCATAGAAAACTGACCTGGGGCGCTATGTCCGACAAATGTCTTGTTTCTCCTACAAAGAAATGGAAGTGACGGTATCGCGTCTGATTGGTTAGAGGCTCAAATGACGAAAGAGGGAACTTTGGTCATTTGAGCCTCTAACAATCGGACGCAATATCGTCACTTCCATCTCTTGCGTTTCTTTCTAGGAGAAACGAAACATTTGTCGAACATAGCCCCCAAGGTGTGTTGAACATTCGTTTTGGGGGGAAAAGGACGGGCAGGTCAAATTCCCCTCCAAACACAGCTTTATTCTTAACCATATTAGCCTGTAGTTACTGTTAAAGCAACTGGTTTGCGATCGCACTCGTTATGTAAAGCAATGTAGTGTCTGTGCATTTTTTTTTGCATGCTATGAATAGCTGTTTTGAAATGCCTTTACCTCTACCTGTTTAGACTATGTTTAGTGATCTTCGGTTTTCATTTTTTATGCACATAGCTTGATGGCTAACATTCAAACTGTTTGTACTACCGTGTCAGTTCGCTAATACCCGTCAACAACCGCATCATTGCATGTACTGTTTGTAACGTTTTCGTGTCAATTGAACTATGTAGAGCGAAAATAAACAGTTGCCTGTTTGAAACAACTCCTGTGTGAATAAATTACCTGTGATAGTCGTCCAGTGTTGCGCACGTCACAATAATAAAGCGAAAACGCAACGAAAGCGGACGCGAGAAGCCGGTAAACAAAACGCCATGGGGGCCGCCATCTTGAAAAGCAAAACAATAAAAACGAAACATAAAAAGGGGTTAGTTACCCCATCCGTGGTGAGAGGGCGCTTTTTCGAGTTTAAATAGTTGTTTCAGAAACTTTCGCTCTTTTTAAATTATTTGGGAATCAATATAATTTAGATTGTGTGAATAATATATTGAGTTTAGTTCTACAATGTACTTTTATTCACACAAGGCTTTTGATCACGTGGTTTGCGATTACCACAGGCTTATTCTACAGTGGGCAAACTGTGTATGATAAACTGTGGTTGAGTCGGTTGAGTCGGCCCCATTGTCTTTGGTTGCCTGGTTGACTTGCGGACGCAATTTGCCTTCATCGTCATGTCTTCGATCATCAATGAGGCGGCCATCGTCAGTAGCGTCAAAGAAGGCGAATCAGACGTACCATGGCCCTTTTATAAGGATTATTTTAAACTCGTGAAAACGAAAAGAATGGGAACATTGATGTTAGGTGTCTGAAGTGCGCCCCGAAACTCAAGATCATCTCGGCGTCCGTCACTAGCACGTCGAATGTCAGAAAGCATCTGATGGTAAGTGGTCCATATTATATGAGCGAATGACGTTTTAGCGAATGACACTTTAGCGAATAGGAATCACTTGAGCGAATGGACGTTTTCGCGAATGACGTTTTAGCGAATAGGTTGTTTGTAGCCTGTAGCCCGACCCACAACAATTATTTGTAAGCTGCCTTGTCATTGGTCAATTAGATATCGTCTTCATTTTAGTTTTACTGAAAGCAACCACTTTTTCCCTTTTTAATGCCCGCACGTCCGGAATTTTCCGCCGCTGTTGACCATCTTTGGCGTCTGGCAGAAATATCGTTTTCGTCTCAAGTGCTAATGCTGAAACCTAGTTGGACTAGTGTCCTGCGCCGCTGAGCTGTTCTGATACGGTGCAATAAGTATTAACTAGTCATGCTTTGCTTATTCCAGAGGTCTCACAAGGAAGCACTAAAGAGTGTCGACAAGAGCAAGACGAATGTCGCCGGGGTAAAACGGAAAGCCGCGGCACCCAAGGAAAGACCCGAATGTAGCACAGGGCCTCCACAACATAGAATAGCAGCAGTCCAGCCATCAGTGGCAGACTACATCAGGAGCTCGAAGTCCCCGTTCGGCCAGAGTACGAGTACTTAGATTATCTGCCCTTGATGTTTGTATCCTTCTACTGCTGCATTAAGTTTTGACAACGAAGCCTGCCAGTTTTGTTGTGCTTAATTATGTGAAATGAACATTTACATATCTAAGGTCTCCCAATACTATTTTCCGCACGTAATTATAACTGTGACTCTGGAAGTAGTATTTGTAGGGGGTGTTTTAGAAACCAGGAGGGAGTTTCTTCAGGCGTAGCCAGGGGTTGCCCCCCCCCCCCTCAAATCTTGTTTTGCTGGGACCTCCTTTCTCCCTCCCCCACCTATAGCATCTTGTCATAGTCGCCCCCCCCCCCCTACCCCGCCCGCCCTCCCGCCCGCAACAAGATCCTGGCTACGTGCCGGAGTTCTTTAACATAATTGAGTGTTGACAGACGGAAAGTTGTCTACAATACGTTCTAAGATACATTCGTACTGCTACCGAAGAGCAGCCCTGCATTTATTGAATGAACTGATATTTGGTTTTCAGATGCATTAGACAAAATGGTTCAGGAACTGGTTGTAAATGCCAACCTGCCGTTCTCCTTCGTGGAACAGAGGAGTTTCAGGCATCTGATGCAGTGCGGCTTCCCTGGCCGTCACGTGATGAGTCGACCCAAGTTGATGAGCGAAATCAGTAAGGATGCGGCTGAGACGAAGGAAGTGATAAGAAAAAAGCTTGGCGATCTTCAGTATGTTTCTTCTACTGCGGACTGCTGGTCACTTCATAAGAGGTAACTGTCGTGGTTTCTCTTCATTATGCGGTATTCTCAGTGCCATAATTTATTTTGGTGTCTCAAGGAGTTACCTTGGGGTGACAGCACATGGGATCGACCCAGACACGCTGGAAAGGTGTTCTTTTGTGCTGGGCTGTCGTCGCATTCGAGGAAGGCACACATTCGATGTTCTTGCATCTACGTTAGAAGGCGTATACACAGAGTACGATATCCTCGACAAACTAACCTGTACCACAACGGACAGCGGCTCCAATTTCATAAAGGCTTTCAGGTGAAAATGAAATCTTTGATATTTCTTACTAGAAAATTCGAACAATTTCGCCAGAATAGATGTTTATTTTTTATTTTATACAGCCATTTTGGGCGGCAGTATGAAGACTACACAGACACATCATCGGAGAGTGAGATAGAGGAGGAAATCTGTGCACCTGTTCCAATCTATAACGTCCTCGAAGCTCGTGACCAATCTGATGGGGTCTACTCACTTCCTCACCACCAGCGCTGTGTGTGCCATATGCTGAATCTGATCGCAACGAAGGTAAATAGGCAAACTCTTACAGCGGCAATCGGTTGATGTTACTTCTAATTCTGCAGGACGTGGAGAACGCTGAAGAATCGTCGCCGCAGCTGAAGAAGCAAATAAGGCAGACTTTCAGCAAGTGCTCGGCATTATGGAAGAAGCAAGCGAGGTCTAATGTGGTTGCTGACGCCATCTCTTCAAGCTGTGAAGGATATTTGCCCACGCCTGTCCTCACGCGGTGGAACTCTACATACGATTGCCTCAAATCGCTTCACGGAATGCTTGTTCACAGTGAGGAAAAGTTGAAGGAAGTTTGTGAGAATTTTAAAATTCCGCGATTCACGAAGTCAGACATTGACTTTATTGATGAGTATGTTCAGGTGTTTACACCTCTCGCACAAGCTATAACTCTTCTCCAGCGCGAAAACAGCATGTTCATGGCATATCTCCTGCCTACAGTGGCTTCACTTCGCAAAAAAATGTCCGCGTTGCTGACGGAGAACTTGAGGTACTGCCGCCCGGTGGTCGAGAGCTTAATCGCGGCGATCAATAAGAGGTTTGCAGGTATGGAGGAAGAAAAACATTTGATAATATCTGCCGTATGCCATCCAAAATTTAAGGTTGCATGGATAGACAACGAAGTGGAACGGAAGCGGGCCTGGGATTATCTAAAGAACGAACTTATGCGAACATCAACTATAGAAAAAGCGTCGTCAGGCGAACAAAGTGGTGAGGATGAAGAAGACTGTGAGCACTTCTTTAACTTCGAAACATCGTCCTCATCTGCTTCATGGGAGCAGGAGTTTGTACAGTACACCGAACTTGCTCCGACAAGAAGTCTGGACTGTCTCAAGCACATGCCGCTGCTGAAAAGCGTGTTCTTAAAATTCAACACAGGGCTTCCAAGCAGTGCGGCGGTGGAGCGCGTTTTTAGCATAGGAGGAACAATTGCTACCAAACTGCGATCGAAGATGTCGGATGAACATTTCGAAGAAGTCCTGATTCTGAGGTCAAATCGAGCACTCAAGTGAAAAAGACAAAGTCTTCGAATGCTCTGGTGAGAGCGTTTTGCCTTATTTCTCCCATTGACACCAATAAAGCACGTTTATCAAACTTGTTTTTGTGTACATCCCAGTATACAAAGGATTTACTTCCAATAATAATGTGACAAATTTGAGAAAAATACTTGACGTGAAAATAAAAAGTACCTTTGAAGTAACTGTACCTGTACCTAGGTACATTTTTAAGCGAGTAGCTAGATACGCACCTAGGTACATTTTCGTATGAGTAACTGTAACTGTATCTTAGGTACATTTTTGAAGTAACTTTTACAACTCTGCTGCCAACCGGCTTGGCGTGCCTGAACTCCATACTAATCCATTGCGACCTCAAAAGACGTCTGTTTCGGATGAAGGATTTCCAGGCAGGAATTGAAGCGCCTCGCTGTGTTGTCCGACGTCATGGCGTATGGAGCGTTTGAAATGAAGCACGTTTGGTTCGCAACGCTTCAGACGCTAAAGGCGAAAGATCGACTTCTCGCTCACAAGGAGCTCACACTGACAGGGTATTTATGCTTGCCAAGGTTTTTATTCTTGCATGGCATATGAGAGCCCAACTATCCAGAATACAATTTGCGGCCCGGAATTCGTCTTCTTTCCACTCGAAAACCCCCCAGGCAGCACAAGACGTCGAGATGACGTCGAAATAAGGTCCTAGACGTTGGGCGACGTCGAAGTCCTTAACAAACTTTTTATCGACGGAATTGGTACGTCCACATGAGAGGTTCTGACAACGTCAAACACGCGACGTAGTGACAACGTCATAAGCTTCACCTCGACGTGCTCAACAATAATCGACGTCTCTTCGACGTCTTGTATGAAAAGTTTTTTAAACGTCAAACACGAGACGTCATAACAATTTCCTGAGTAACAACTTGACGTCTTCGACATTAATTGACGTCAGTTCTACGTTCTCTCAGGGAAGTTATTTGAACGTCGAGCACGAGACGTCCCAACAATGTCCTGAGCAACACCTTGACGTCATCGACATTATTCGACGTCAGTTCTACGTTTTTTCGGTAGGTTCTTCATACGTTGAGCGCGAGACGTCCCAACAATGGCTGAGCAGCACCTTGACGTCATTGGCAATAATAAACGTTAGTTCTACGTTTTCTCCGGGAAGTTCTTTGAACGTGGAGCACGAGACGTCCCAACAATGACCTGAGCAACACCTTGACGTCATCGACATTATTCGACGTCATTTCTACGTTTTTCTGGGAAGTTCTTCGAACTTTGAGCGCGAGACGTCCCAACAATGTCTGAGCGAACACCTTGATCACCCTGAACAAGCGCCTTATAGAGCCCAAGGTGTTGTCATATCACTTTTAAAATTTGTCGTCAATGTCAGCATTTTTGATACGGTGCATGCAATTCACCTTTCAACCTGGCTTAGCTGCAGAAATCTCTTACAATATTATCATTCTCGTGATTGTTGTTTTAGCAGGAATTGCTTAAAAAGCCGAGAAATCACAAAAAACAAAATACAGGATTTAGCTCGAAGTCAGCGGGCTGTTCATAGCACTTTTACGGTTTCTAACTTAATATCAGCGTCTTTGAAGCTGTAAGAAAATGATAATATTGCAAGCGATTTCTGCAGCTGAACCAGGTTGAAGGGTGGACAGCATGCACTGTATAGAAAACGCTGTCATTGACGAGAAATCTTAAAAGTGATATGACAGGTCCTTGGGCACTATAGGACGCTTGTATAGGGTGACTCCGAATTACACCCAAAACTGTGTAACCATGGAAGTGACCAAAAATCCCGGTCACTAGGGAGCTGAAGGAACACCATTCCCATGATTCCTAGAGTGAGGGCCGGGGCGCTTCGGGGTTTTAGCAAACGGTCTAGTCCGTCCGAATATACACGCTTTCGCGAACATACCTTCGAGCAACGAAGCCAGATCCGGCTGACTCTATTGTTCCATGGTGGCCCAGGTCGAGACCGTTGTCAATTGACATCCCGTTCAGTCTCGACGTATGATTTACGGTTTATGGTCGTTAAATGGGACGTTATTTCAACGTTGACATAACCTTATCACAGACGTGCGCTCGACATTTTATGTCGTTAAATGGGACGTAATTATATCGCTAATATGACGTTCTCAATTGACATCCCGTTCAGTTTAGACGTATACGCGACGTTTTATGGTCGTTAACTGGGACGTTGTGTCAATGTTGATATAACGTTATCACTTGACTTCCCGTCTAATTCAGTCGTGCACTCGACGTTCTAAGGTCGTTAAGTGGAACGTTATGTCGACGTAAAATCCACGCTTTTTTCCAGACATTAGCCTTTCCATATTACGTCGAAAGGAAATGACGTTCAGACTTTCGACGTTGTTTTGACATGTGGTTCCTGACGTCATCAACCTTCTTTCGACGTCTTTTAACCGTGTCTGTGCTGCCTGGGCCCCGATCGAGAACTGGCCGGTTTTAGTCGCGCACACTCTCTTGTCCGTGGCCAGGTGCCGTTTTTTTATGGTTTAGACACCACCACCAAAGATAATCAAAGTAATGGGTCATCACAGGCACACTCTCAATGCTAAAAATAGACAAAAAAAAGATACACATTTTTGTGGCTTTTAAAAAGCTGCAAATAAGTTGAATAAAAAAAAATAAAGACGTTTACAATTTTCTGTAACGCCAAATTAGAGCGCAGCTCTTGAGTAGGAAGAGGGGTTGGTATGGAAGGAGGTATGGCCCTCTTTCTTCCCCGCTAAATTTAGCGGAGAAACTTTTCCGCTAAATATAGAGGGAAAAATTTTACCCTCGTTACGTAACAGGTGACGTCCCTAGGGTAAATCTAGCGGGAATTTTTTCCGCCAAATCTAGGGGAAACATTTCCCCGCTAAATTTAACGGGAACATTGGCGATGTTGGATGCGTGTGACGTCACGCGACGTAACACGTGACGTCACGTGTGACGTCACGAGTGCAACTCTCGTGACCCTCGCGAGGGTCACGAGAGTTACCCTTGTTTTCTGTCTGTTTTGCACTGGGGTGAGCCTTGGTTTGTAGAAATGTCAACCGTAGATCTGCAACGGTTCCACTGTATACTTTGCCTTTTTTTTCTATTTTTTCCGCATGCTTGCTGCTTGACCAGTGTAAGGGGCCCGAGGACCAGTCAAGCTGCCTACTGCAGCTTTTTCCTTTGGGCCCCCCATCATTTGATGGAAATAAAGTTATTATTATTATTATTATTACCCTCTTGAGAGTAACACTCAAAACCCTCGCGAGGGTAACCCTTGTGGCCCTCGTGAGGGTAACCCTCGTGACCCTCGTGAGGGCAGCTCCGTGAACCTCGTGAGGGTAACCCTCGTGACCCTCGTGAGAGGGACCCTCATAACCTTCGTGAGGGTAAACCTCGTGACCCTCGTGAGGGTAACCCTTTTGAGGGTAACCAAACCTCGCAACCTTCGTGAGGGTAACGCTCGTGACCCTCGTGAGGGTAACCCTCGTGATCTCGTGAGGGTAACCCTCGTAACCCTCGTGAGAGTAACCCTCGTGACCCTCGTGAGGGTAACCCTCGTGACCCTCATGGGGGTAACCCTCGTGAGGGTAACACTTGTGACCGTCGTGAGGGTAACACTCTTAACCCTCGTAACCCTCACGAGGGTAACCCTCGTGACGTCATTATGGGACAATTCCCATAATGCAACGCGCGGTTACGCCGACGGTGACACCGACGCCGATCACGCCGGAAACACGCGCCTAAAGGCCCGTTCACACAGTTGCGTTCGGAGCGACCACTGCGCTTACGAACGAATGCAACCGGTTGGAACGACGAGTTACCATAGCAACGAAGCGCCAAACGGTCGTTTCGTTCGTGTTCGTTCGCAACGCAAGGAGTTGAGCCAGGCTGAACTTTTTCTTACGTTCGGGAACGACGGGAGCGACAGGCCAATCACAGGTCGAGGAGAGCTCGGTCGCGCGCGTTGCATGCCGGTCGTGCCAGGCTTCTTCAGTCCGCAAACATGGCGTCGGTGGTGATCGTCGACGTGGACGGCGTGGTGGAAACTTCTCATCGTTCCCCGTAAAAGCGCTATCCTTGACTGTGAATTCTCGTCGTGTGTCGCTATGATAACCCAGCACGTACTAGAAGGGAAGATCCACCTACTCGTGCGGCGATCTCGTGGCGGCATTCTCAAGACAGCAGAAACGCCCGTGCCGTCGTGTTTGTTTACTTCGACTACAGTGGTGCTTTCTTTGCATTCGTGTCCTCGAACATCACCCGGATTTCTTTTGGCGCATTCCATGCGTGTGCTCAAGTTCAAGGTATTACTGGTGCGTACCGTATAAAGGATGCGAATTTTCACGCGTTTTCATCACCCGAGAAAGGTGATTAGTGTTAGCAATCCTGAACGCTCGCAACGTCTATCTGATCACGAAATTATATTTCTACGTTGCTGTATCGCTGCTAAAATTACATCGTCTTTTATGATCGTAGAAAAGGCGTGTGGCGAGATTTGTACTGTTGGCAAAGTCGTGTATTAAAGTCGTGATCGTGCAAGACGGCGTACTGCATCTTTTTTCTTTTTTAGTGCACTACCCTGCAAGCGTATCCTGAAAAAAATAAATAAAGCTTGAGGTCATAGAAGACGGTGTGTCTATTTTCTGTTACGCAAGTGAGTGGCAGCGCGTCTCCTTCTTTTTAGAGGCACCGCTGAAACAGCTGACGGCGGCGGAGAAGCGGCGGCCGTGCTGCCGACCCGCTGCGCTTGTGGCAGTGGTTGCAGGAGTGTATGCGCGGCGCAGAGCGGTCGCTCCGGTCACAACGGACGCAGTCGTGAATAACGGGTTCGTTTCAGATGTCTGAACCAGCCTTTACACAGCTATTGTAGGCGCACAGCAGATCTTCGTGACTGTACGCCGTAGCCGACACCTCCGGCTGTTCCGGTGAGGATTTCGCGTCGGGCTGGAAACCGTCCGCCATGTTTGTAAGCGTAGCTGGGTTGCTTACTATTGGCTAGGAGCAAGAGCTGAAGCTCGTTTCTCATTGGCTGTTGATTCGTTTGGTTGCATGCGGTTCCATGTGTGTGTACACGTCGCGTACAGTTGTCGTTGAAGTCGGAGCGGTTGCATTCGTTCGTAAGCATAGTGGTCGCTCCGAACGCAAGTGTGTGAACGGACCTTAAGAGCTGCGCTCTAAAAAAAAAAAGTTGCACAGCCACGTGTTTTCTTGTAACTTTCGCCTCTAAATTTCTTCTTCCTCCCCATTCCAGTTTCAGATTCGGTTTCGAGCAGTTGCGTGTTTTGACTTCATTAAAAATATACGTGACGCTGTAGCGAAATATTGATTGGGTAGTCCTCTCACACCATAATGAATCGTCTGGAAAAATAATTAAAACTTTCTTGGGTGGTGTTAATATCCCTTTAAAAGCATGCTTTAAAGGCTCCAGTAGTGCGGTACGCAGAACCCGATAACGGTTAGCTAAGCATTCCTACTATGAGATCACCGTGTGACGCACGATCGGCGCAATTTCAATCGATTGTCATCGTCACATCGTCCAATAAGCAGCAGAGCTGACGCTGTCTAAACGCATCAAGTAGTGTGATCGTCGCGCAACATTTTCTGCCCTGCGCCGGTTTGAATACATTAGGATAGAATAGTCGTGTTGTGAGGTAATTTTAGGAAGTTTTAGCAAGGCGTTTTTCGAGCCCACGGTTCCGAAATCACGAACGGTGCAGCTGGTCCGTTCTGTAAAACCGTACGTGACATTTGACATAATTTAGCGAATCGTGAAACTGGCGCAAAAGTGTAAACGATGATGATGATTGTGTTTGACCGGTGGCGCCATCTTCTAGTAAACATGTGAAACATTCTGCAACGTGTCAATCCGCGGCGGTTTGTGTTTTCGGCGTACGACTGATGTAAACAAGACGCCCGACGTAACATTTGCAGGTCGGAATTTCAAGAACTGCGAAGCTAGACAGAGTAAAAAGTGTCTGAATGACCGCAAAGGTAGGGTGTGCGTCTCCGTCATCTTGAACTTGAACGATCGTTCACGTTATGTGCCGTCGAACCAAATCATTTCGTCTGCTCGCGGTCACCGCGGCAGCTAGTCTGCCCGCGGATCGCAAACATTTATTAGCATGCCCAGTTTACAGCATTGACGATCGCTTACCGTTGTGAGCGGTCCTCGAAATGATTTGGTTCAATCTCTCAAATGAAGCAGACTAACAGGATGGCGAATAGCCTCCCTCTGTCCTAAGCCTAACGCTCGGCTGCGTCGGCGGGGTCAGTCGCCCACCCAACCAACGCTACTCGTTGCGCCCAACCGCCGCCATCTTTTTTTTTACCCGAGTCGTGAACGGTGTTGGCGGCGTTGCGGTATGGGTAGCTGCGGTGACGACTCCAGCGGCCGGAATGGGACAAACTAACGAGAAGAGCGTTTGCTATTTGGTGCCGATGCGGATAAAAAGCAAATGTCTTTCAGGTGTTCCCGTTCCGGCGTGGTCTAGTGGTTAGGATACCTGGCTTTCACCCAGGAGGCCCGGGTTCGATTCCCGGCGTCGGAGGGGCTGGGTCTCATGGTGGGACGGTTAGCACTCTGGACTCCGAATCCAGCAATCCGAGTTCAAATCTCGGTGAGACTCTTTTTTATGAACTCATTTGAGCTATTTGGTGCCGATGCGGATAAAAAGCAAATGTCTTTCAGGTGTTCCCGTTCCGGCGTGGTCTAGTGGTTAGGATACCTGGCTTTCACCCAGGAGGCCCGGGTTCGATTCCCGGCGTCGGTGGGGCTGGGTCTCATGGTGTGGACGGTTAGCACTCTGGACTCCGAATCCAGCAATCCGAGTTCAAATCTCAGTGAGACCTCTTTTTTATGAACTCATTTGAGCTATTTGGTGCCGATGCGGATAAAAAGCAAATGTCTTTCAGGTGTTCCCGTTCCGGCGTGGTCTAGTGGCTAGGATGATTCTGTTTCCGGTGCTCGTTGAGTTCGGACGCACGAATGGCTGGCTCCGATGGAGCTGTGACAGCGGCCCTTTCGGGCCGTGGTATTGCTCGCTACGGATGTTCCCCAGGACTATCGTATTCTTCTGCCTCCTCTGCCGACAGGTACTGTGGTTCATACAACCGTTTTTTTGCACTGCGACATTTCCGGGCGGCCATACAAAATAGGCGACTTCAAATCAGGGCTCGAAAATGCTGGGGTCTTAAAAGACCTGAAAGCTTGTGGTTCATTCCAAATGAATCACGTGTGGATGGCTACCTTCCACTCGCTGGCAGCCAAACAGAAGATTCTGGAAGCCAAGGAACTTTTGGTGAAGGGGAAGCGGTGTCTCGTGCTCGACCCCAACAAGGCCGAGGTGCGGCTGAAACTTCATTGGGTGCCGTGCGACGTTCCTGACGATGCCATCCGGAGGGCTCTCGAGCCTTACGGGAGAGTCGAAGGCATCACCCGAGAAGCCTGGCACGAGGACGGTTTCCAAGGCGTGGAGTCCACCACAAGAGCGGTGCGGCTGACGCTCAAGGAGGGCGTCACTTTAGAGAAGGTCCCGCATCAACTGCGCCTTGTGCACGGTACTGCCCTCGTAATCGCCCCAGGGCGCGCCCCCATGTGCCTGCGCTGCCGAAAGACGGGACACGTTCGACGACAGTGCAAGGTGCCGCGGTGCGAACTTTGCCGCCGATTTGGACACGAAAAAGAAGATTGTATTAAGACGTACGCCACGGTCACAGATAACGGAGCTACCGATGAGCTGACCGAGCACCTGATGGACGAGGAGGAGGCCGAGGTTGCGGCGGGGGCGCCGCTCCGGTCAGCGCTATCAACAACCCGTCGCCGTCCGTCTTGGATGCTGCAGGCCCTGCGAACACCGCCCCCTCTTTCGCTGCGTCATCGCAAGCCGAGCCCGTGCAAGCTGCAACGGCCAAGAGGCAACAAAGCACGGCCGGTGATGACGGCATCGTGCTTCCGGAGGACACTCCCCCCAGCCAAAAGCGACAGACGACCGGACACGACGAGGCCAACTATCCCATGGAGGTAACACCGGCGGAAAAGCTCGACCCCCCTGAGGACCGTGCAGAAGGCGTCGAAGATGCAAGCGCGGATGAGGACAACCAAGGG
Organism: Ixodes ricinus; assembly: GCA_037355805.1. Taxonomy (NCBI): domain Eukaryota; kingdom Metazoa; phylum Arthropoda; class Arachnida; order Ixodida; family Ixodidae; genus Ixodes; species Ixodes ricinus. Next base: position 13,299 of record JAZHYW010049711.1, on the reverse strand, counting down.
TTGCCCGACCACCGCCTCAAGTGGAAGGCCCCCAGCCAGCGGAGGTACCGGTTCGACCCAAAGCCCCGTATTCCAGAGCCTCGCCGGCCAAAGGACTCGCAGTAGGTGTCCCTTACGGATCTCCGCTGACCACATTTTCTTTTGTTACCCTGTCGCGAGTATCGTTTGCTGGCGGTAAGCCTAAAACCTTTCAACGATTCCGCGACTCAATATTCTCACATTAAATTGTGTGAGCTTGATTGTTCGAAAAAGGAAGCAGTGGCTGCTAAATACGCTCTTGAGCAAACGAATTGACGTAGCACTGCTCCAGGAAACGAAGCTAACTTCCGGACACGTCGAAGAAGCGTCAACATTTTTTGAAAACAGTTATGTTTTTCGTCATTCTTGTGCCATTTCTAGCAGTGCCGGCACGGCAGTCCTTGTCCGCAAGCACAAAGGCATAGCAGTTCTTCCAGATTGGGAGACTGACCAAAGCGGCAGAGTGTGCTATTGGCGGCGTGTGCGAACTACAGGGGGCGCTTCTCTAGCTATCATCATCATTGTTTTTGACGTCACGGGTAGGACTGACTGGGAGCGACCGCGCAGATCTTGGATCCCTCGGCTCGTCAGCTCGCTTCATGCGCTGTTTGGGTAACGCGCGGCAAAGCCTGTTTCACGCGTCGTGTTTATTTGGTGAAGTGCTCTTTGTTGTAGGACATTTTACCATAGCTTGAAACGGTGGCTCGCATAGTTGCGCTAACAAACACTTTTGGCGCTGAAGTGTCGAAGCGCTCGGATAGTGGTGTGCTAGCTGTTCTCTACCCCGGTACAAAAAGCTGAATGATAAAAATAGAATATCCAGCGCTTTACCCCACTACAATATCCACCATGGTGGATAGGGTGTAATTTTTTATCGTGATTCGGACAAACTAAAACTGAGAAAGGAATGTCTCATCAAATTAAAGATAGGAAAGCGAAATTCGAGAACCTCTCGCGTGTGTAGTGAACACTTCAGTGAAAGCGACTCCGTGCATCCTGTTGGTTTCAATGTGTTTCGTGAGAGCTGGCCTCTTATTAGTTCCAAGTTGATTCCTTTTTAAATTTTGTAAACCAGTAAGCAAGTATTTCCGCAAAACAACTGGCAGGAAGAAGGGGTGGCTGGCTTCCGGAGTCGTTTCAACTAAATCCCTGCATATTCCACCCGGTCGACGCGAAACGTGCGAGGCCCACTCGCGATCAAGGTCTGTTAGATCTACAACAGAAGTCGTCGTGCGACACTTTTCAGACAGCGTCCCTCAAAAAATAGAGCGTATTCACCGTGCTATACGAATTACTACCGTTGGTCTGTTTAATATGGCGGACCCAAATGCTGATAATGTGTGATGCGCTCTTCAGCAAGCGATTTTAAATTTGTAAACAGTTATTAGCGAAAATTGGATAGAACAAATTAATCAATCGCCTGAATTTGCCGGGCCATGTCCGACAATTTAAGAATTTATGAAAATGTCGGCTTTTATTTCGAGCAGAAGTCGCGATGTGACACACCTCTCTGCCACGTATTCGATGCGGGAGGAGCTAAGCGTCAGTTGCTGAAGAGCATTTGCTCGTCAGCAATGGTCGAGTCATACATGGATAGAAGCGTCGGTGTAGGCAAGTTCAGTGTAGCTAAAACAAGTGTAGGGCACTTTGCAACTCAACTGTGCGCGCGTGCACATCTAAGAAGACAGCACGTCATTTAGTCCAGTGAATGCAAAACCTTTTTCTACAACAGCCTCCACAGATCCGAAAAAAAAAAAAGAATTAGAGAGGCTGTGAATAGCCCTGATGCACGCCACCCAAGCTGTAATGTGGAGCTCCAGGGTTGTTTTTGAACATTTTAGAGTATTTTTAATGTAAAAAGTAACTTCGATGCGCTGTTATTCATTAGAAAGATCACTAACAAAAACGTCATACACGTTTGTTTAATAAATAAACCCTTTTTATTCGGCATAGATGCGAACTAACATAGCCACTCCATGCTTTGACATAGCGCGTCGTCTGCTCGCTTCCTACCGGAGCCGTCACAGGAAAGCGCCCGCGAGGTGGCGCCACCAAAACATCTCGTCGCCAATAGATATGCTATACCAGAACGACATAATTCGAGTGGTCGCGGTTCACGCCCCGAATCAGCCCGCGGAAAGGAAAGTCTTCTTTATAAATCTCCGCCAGTACGTCAGCACTTCGGCACCAACCATTTTAGGGGGCGACTTTAACTGTGTCCTAAATGCCAAGGACTCTTCTCGAGGCATCCAGCAAGACTCCAGTATTGCTGAGCTTAGAAAGTTGTTAAGAGATTTTGATTTCCAGGACGTAGCGGAGTTCGTGGACTCCCCTAACTTGGTATACACGCACTGGCAGGGAGAATGTCATGCACGACTTGACCGGATTTACGCGTCAAGTTGCTTGGCAAGGGTCACGACCGGCTATCACGTTAGCCCTGTAGCCTTTTCTGACCACGCGTTGGTTGCGACCGAGATAGGTGAACAAATAAAATGTCAGAAACGCCCGTCATCGTGGCAAAACTGGAAATTAAACGACAAGGCGCTCGAGGACGAGGATTTGCAAAAGGTAGTGAAAGGCCTTATCGAAACCATGATAAAGAGTAAGGAAGTAAACGCGGTTAACTGGGAGCTGCTAAAGGAAGAAATTAAAATGTCAATAATATCGTATTGCCAAGCGAAAGCGTTAGAGCGGCGCACCGAAAAGCGAAGGCTGTGCAAGGTGCTGCACACGCTAGTGAGCGAGGAAAGTAAAGCTCCTGGTCTTTTCGCGGCAGACATTAAAGAGTGTAAAGCAAGTCTGCTTGAGATCCTGGACACAGAGTACCGCGGAGCAATGGTGAGGTCTCGTCTACGCACGCTAGGCAGGGCAGAAGACCCAACGAAACTTTTTAAAACGCGCGAGAGGGAACGGGCGAGTCGGAACCAAATCAATGAACTGAGGTCCGGGGACAGTACTCTATCCGAAGCCGAAGAAATTGAGGGAGAATTAGTTTCATTTTATAGCAGACTGTTCAATCAATCCAGCAGTTACGATCAGGCTCTAGTGGACAAGGCTCTAGAGTTAATGCCCAACGTACCGGAAGATGTAGTCGATCTTATTAACGAAAATATAACCGAGGCAGAGATCTGTAGAGCGATAAAAGAATTGGCGCCTAGGAAGTCACCTGGTGTAGACGGCCTCGGTGCGACTTTCTATAAGCAATTCTCTGCCGAGTTGGCTCCTATATTGGCTAAGGTTTACGCGGACGTCCATACCAGAAACCTACTCCCTCCGTCAATGAGGCAAGCGTTAACCGTGTTAATACCAAAAAAGAAAAGTGATAAATCCGCTCGTGGGTGCGACGACTTCAGACCGATAAGCCTGCTTACAACTGACTATAAAATCCTCGCGAAAATATTAGCTAAGCGACTAGAAATTGCGTTCAAAACAGTGGTGGGAGGCCATCAAACATATGGTTTTAAAAATAGATCTATAACGACAAATCTGCATGTTATGCGAATTATCGCTGAAACGGCCGAGGCAATGGGACGCCCCACTGCTGTGTTGCAAATTGACCTAAAAAAAGCATTTGACAAAGTTTCGCATTCATTCCTATTTTCGATACTGGAACACTGTAAAACGGGCGAGTATCTTTTGAAGTTCGTGAAGATATGCTACAGAGACATAAGTACGCGTCTTTTAATCAACGGTTGCAAGTCACGTCGCATTCCTGTGCGCTCGTCTGTAAGACAGGGCTGCCCTCTATCACCTATTCTTTTTGCTATTTATCTCGAACCCTTGTGCAAGGCGATTATAATGGATGATAACATCCTAGGAGTTAAGGTGGGCACAGCGTCAGCAAAACTTCTTGCTTACGCGGACGATGTTACTGTGGTATGTTCTTCCCAGAATGAAATGGTGATCGCTTTGGAGCATGTGAACGAGTTTTGTGTTGTCTCCGGGGCTGAAATGAACCCCAAAAAATCGGCGGGATCTTGGTTGGGACCGTGGCCTTCCAAGCCAGAAACATTTCTAAACATTACGTGGTCCGGGGCCATTGAAAACTATTTAGGAGTTGGGCTGAGCAGACAGGCGCTTAGCACGGGTGCGGGAGGGATACACTTAAACACGCTAAGAGGAAAAGCAATAGAATGGCATGGAAGGCAAGTTCCTCTCCTAAGCAGAAGTTTCGTTTGCAACGCTGTGTTTTTTTCGACTGTATGGTACTCTGCACAGGCCGTGCCTTGCAGCAACAGTGACGTGCAAAAAATGCATCGATTTTGCGCAACCTATGTGTGGGACTCGTGTTTTGAAAGAATGCGAAGAAACAATTTGTTTATCAGTAAGAAAAAGGGAGGACTCGGCTTAGTCAATTTAGACATAAAGATTAAAGTGCAACGGTTTTTGATCTTCCGTGACCGCGAAAGGCACCCTGTAATGGCGGAGGCATTGCGGGTTCTGGGTGGACAATACCTAGCTCCCTGGCTCGAGGAGGCTGAAAGCGTGCCCAAAAAAGTCACTACACTAAGGTACTACCGGGAAATAAGAGACGCGGTTAGGTTTTTCGAGCAACGGTTTTCGTGGGAGTACCTAAATCGAGTTAAAAGAAAACGTTTGTACTGGGACACCCTCGACCTCGTAATGCCGCCACCAGTATATCGTCAAATGTTTCCGCAGTGTGAAACCTCGGATGTGTTCAAGCGGTTGATGGCGTACCCCGTCCGCCCTGGGACAAAAGACTTTTTCGTGCGTTTTCATACCGAGGTACTCCCAGTAAAGACGTGGGAGCGGCAAAAAGGCTTCTTTCTCCCTTGGGGTGTTAACTGTGCCCTCTGTCCTGTCGCGGAGACTCTCGAGCACACTTTTTTGTACTGCACCAATGCAGAATTGTTTTGGGCTGAGCTTCGGGCAGTGCTAAAGGTAGACTTGTACCCTACATGGTTCGACATGAAATTTCTAAATGCAGGCAAGCATGGACAGAGCAAATGTGACCAGATCCTGATTCTCATTGGTTTGCGTGCCATTTGGAACTCCCGAACGGACCACACCCTGGTTCGGGAGCGGGGCAGGCCTGCGTGGCGACACTTTCTGGAGGAGTTTCGCTACGTATGCTCAATAATAAAAGAAATATGCTTTGAAGAACAGGACCGCTGGGAGGTGCTGGAGTCTTGCCTAAAGTGAATTGGTTTGGTGTTGCCGGTTCCCCTGATGGAAGGAAAGCAGCCCAAGGGCCTGCCCCAATGAAAGAAGCGCAAATGGAACTTGCATTGTCATGTTTAAAGAACCCCATGTTTGTGAAAAGTCTTAACTTGTTTTATCATGTACATAGCCCTATTTTATAAATAAAAAACGCCAAGCTGGCAAAAAAAAAAGTCTAGTGGTTAGGATACCTGGCTTTCAGCCAGGGGGCTCGAGGTTCGATTCCCGGCGTCGGAAGAGCTGGGTCTCATGGTGTAACGGTTAGCACTCTGGACTCTGAATCCAGCAATCCGAGTTCAAATCTCAGTGAGACCTTTTTTTTTATGAACTCATTTGAGCTATTTGGTGCCGATGCGGATAAAAAGCAAATGTCTTTCAGGTATTCCCGTTCCGGCGTGGTCTAGTGGCTAGGATACCTGGCTTTCACCCAGGAGGCTCGGGTTCGATTCCCGGCGTCGGAAGGGCTGGGTCTCATGGTGTAACGGTTAGCACTCTGGACTCTGAATCCAGCAATCCGAGTTCAAATCTCGGTGAGACCTCTTTTTATGAGCTCATTTGAGCTATTTGGTGCCGATGCGGATAAAAAGCAAATGTCTTTCAGGTATTCCCGTTCCGGCGTGGTCTAGTGGCTAGGATACCTGGCTTTCACCCAGGAGGCCCGGGTTCGATTCCCGGCGTCGGAAGAGCTGGGTCTCATGGTGTAACGGTTAGCAGTCTGGACTCTGAATCCAGCAATCCGAGTTCAAATCTCGGTGAGACCTCTTTTTATGAGCGCATGTTGAGCTATTTGGTGCCGATGCGGATAAAAAGCAAAGGTCTTTCAGGTATTCCCGTTCCGGCGTGGTCTAGTGGAGTTCGTGGATCCCACTTCCGGCCGCCGAAGCGAAAAAACGTGTGATCATGAGCTCCGTCGGAGCGGTTTCAGCGGCCTCATTGGGCCGCGGTAACAGGACCGAGGAAGGAACGCAGGAGTACTCCGTTGTTTTGCCACCACTGCCAACAGGGTCAGTTGTTTTAAATACTGTTTTTCTTCACGCCGACATCAAGGGGCGGCCTTACCGCGTCGAAGAGTTCCGCGACGCCCTGGTTCGTCTCGCCATACTCCCCGAGGTTATCGCCCTTGGGGCGTATCAAATGAACCATGTGTGGGCGGTGACCTTCAAGAGCGAGGAGGGCAAAAAGAAGTTGCTGGCCGCGTCCGAGCTCGTCGTAAAGGGCCGTCGGTGCATTGTCATCGATCCAAGCAACCAGGACGTGCGGATTAAACTGCATTGGCTGCTCTACAACGTCGCTGACGACGACGTGCGGGCAGCTCTGGCTCCGTACGGAAAAGTCGTCGAAGTTGCCAAGGAGAAGTGGCGTGTCGATGGCTGCGCAAGCGTCGGCACAATGACGCGCACGGCGGTCCTCCGTCTCAAGGGAGGCGTGACTGTGGACGACATCCCACACCAGCTGCGGGTCGGCGGCGAGTTGGCCCTCGTCGTGGTGCCAGGTAGGGCTCCTCTGTGCCTGCGATGCCAACGGACGGGACACATCCGCAAAGAGTGTCGCGTCCCCAGGTGCAACGTCTGCCGGCGGTTCGGCCACGAGGGCGCCCAGTGCGTACGGACGTACGCGGCGGCCACGGCCCCTGTGGGGAGCGACGAGAAATCGGAGCTTCTCATGGACGAGGCCGACGCCGAGGAGGCCGCTGCGGGCTCTGTTGACACGTCCGCGTCGGCAGCGGGTGCCACGCCTGCGCCCGTGGGCGGCGCGGCGACCAGCGTGGACGGCACGGCACAGGGCGCGAACGTGACGCTGAAAGCGGAGCTGCGGGACTGTCCGGCAGGCGAAGTGACCGCGCCGAGCACCAGGCATGCGAAGGCCCACGACGACGGGAACGCGGAAGCCGTCGGAGATGTGCCCATGGACGACCCCATCGCCTCTGCGAGTGGCCTGACCACGAAGAGAACCCGGGAAGACGGCGGCATGGACCCCGCCGCGGCAAGCCAGGAGGAGCCGCCCATCAAGACGGCGCCCATCAGGAGAATGCGCATCACCCCGAAACCGAACATTCCCGTGGACGATAGGAGGGCGGCCAAGCCACCCTCTTGAGTGTGTGGGACAGAGCCCGACTAGGACCTCGGAGTCTGCGCGACGGGCAGTCAGTCGCCTCCACTGCGTCGCGACCGAGCGAAGGCTGTACGGCCCGAGGTAAGCGCCATACGGTCTGTCTTTTCCTTGAATGGCCATCACCCTAGAGGCAGCCCTACGTTTTGCCACGATTAACGTACGCGGGCTAGCGGCGAGGCGGCGGCAATACCAACTTAGCAGGTTGTTTGCGGACAACGAGCTGGATATTATCGCCGTCCAGGAAACCAAAGTGGAAAGCCAAGAACAGACAGACCGTATGGTGCAGCCTTTTCGAGCTCTCTTTAACGTTTGTGTCTCACACGCTGTCGGGATGTCGGGAGGGTGCTGTTTGTTTATTCGCAGATCAGTTGGCGCTGTCGAGACGGCTGTAGGCGCGAGCGCTTTTGGTCGCTTCGTATTTTGTGATTTTTCTTATTCAAATGTTGAATGGCGCGTAATTTGTGCATACGCCCCAAATCGCGAACGCGAACGCAAAGAATTTTTTGAAAGTCTCAGTCCGTACCTCGAATGTAAAAGAGCTATTGTTTTTCTGGGTGATTTCAATTGTGTTTGCACTTTAGAAGATCGTTCCGGCCAAGTACGCCTGCGCGACCAAAGTGCTTTTTATCTAAACGATATCGTTGCGAAGAACGCTTTAGAAGACGTGGGATACTGCGCGTCTAACGGAAACGTACAGTTCACACACTTTCAAGGTTATAGTCACGCGCGACTGGATAGGGCGTATATTTCACTAGACCTTATTCACTTATGCAGCCAATACGCGGTTCAGCATGTGTCTTTTAGTGATCACGCGATGGTAATGTTCACCTTGGGTAACAGAGGTAAAGCTAAAAAATGGAATTGGTCACTGTGGAAGCTAAACAGTAGTCTGGTGAAGGATGAAGTGTTTAGAGCTGCCGTCAACGAGTCTTTTAGGACGTTACATGAAAATGAACATGCAAGGTGGGGGGTAAAGTGGGAACTTTTGAAAGAAGAGGTTAAAATGAACGCGATAGAAAGAAGTACCATATTAAACCATCAGAAAATGAGGAAAGAGAACGAGCTGAGGCGCCAATTGAACGCCATTCTAATCGAAGAAAGCTTAAAACCCGGCGAGTTTCAACAGGAAATAAGGAACATAAAGAATCAATTGGAAGTGATCGACGTCGAAAGATACAGGGGGGCCGTTGTGAGGGCACGATCCGAAAAGCTTTGGTTGAGTGAAACGCCTAATAAGCGTGCGCTCCCTACCAAAAAAAAAAGCGGTTAAAAAATGAACCGGAATGAATCCGGAATTTCAATCCGTCATATGGGCCCATAAGCAAACCGGATTTTTAGAAACCGTCAAAATAAACCGGAAAAAACCAGTCCGGAAACCCAACCGTAATTGGTCGAAGCGGAAGCTGAACCGTATCTGGGCACTCCACAGATCTTCACCGGAGTGGGTCTAACCGTATATTCAGTTCGGCAGCGGGAGCACACGCAGCAGTATCTGACGACGAACTTTTAACCTGTTTACAGCCGCAACGGACGACAACGTCATCTCGCTGTTCATCACGGAGCTGCAGGCCGGCACTGATAACACGCGCACCACGGTGGACCACGCGCAATTCCGTAGCGGGAGCACGTGTCGATCAGGGACACCACCAGGAGGCGCCATCACCGGACGTCTACAAAAGGCCAGGCGCAACAGGGCACTGGCTCAGTTCGGCAGCGGGAGCACACGCAGCAGTATCTGACGACGAACTTTTAACCTGTTTACAGGTGAGGCTTTGTAACGATAGTTGTCTTTCTTACTGTTTTTGTTGTGCCTCGCTGCCGAACACAGCATTTTGCCTGCTTGTCTTGAGTGTGTTTCCTGATTGTTTGTCATGACCAAGGACGGGAAAGAGCAAAGCGAATATGTGAAGGCTATAGATGACTTGCGTCGTGAAATCAGAGCTGAGATGCGCGGTTTGAAAGAGAGTGTAAAGTACTCGAGTGATATATACGATGAGGTTAAAGCGATCACAGCTGAACTGAAGGGACTGAGAAAGGAGGTGAAGCAACTCACAGAGTCAAACCGCAACCTACAAGTAGAGAACAAGGCATTGACGCTTAAGGTTGACGAACTGGAACAGTACCAAAGGGCTAATAACCTGGAGGTAAAGGGGTGCCTCTCGAGGGCGATCCTTCCGAAATTGTTAAAAAACTCTGTGAAGTTTTGGGGGAGCCTGTCCTGGACTCCGACATTGATATATGCCACAGGGTACCCACTGCAAAAGACACTGAAAAAAACATAATCGTACGTTTCACTCGCCGAACGACGCGAAATGCCGTACTGGCAAAAGCAAAAAAGAAGAGGACTGATACCTCAGCACTAGGGTTCACAAATGTAAGACGTCCAGTCTACGTGAATGAACACCTAACACGGCAGAAAAAACAGCTCTTGGGTGCCGCGGTTGCCCGCAAACGAGTTACAGGCTGGAAATATGTATGGACGTCTGGTGGAAAGGTCTACGCACGTCGAAATGAGGGCACTAATCCAATTAAGATTGACTGCCAGGAGGATGTGGAAAAAATGACGGCATAACACCCTCGTTCACCGGGCTCGTTTGAGTGTTGACATTTCCTGTAATGGATGCACACCCATTTATACAGTGTAAATTATATGACCTACCTTCTTTTAGACACAGTTTAAAGAACTACAAACCCAATTTTTCTGCACTTCATATGAACATGCGCAGCATGAAGGGCAAGCAAGATCCACTTGAGCTATTTCTGAACTCCATGGGATTTAGTTTTGATGCCATCATTTTCACGGAAACCTGGCTGACTCGTAACGACCAACTACCGCCTCTATCGGGCTACAAGGGAACTGGCATGGTTAGAGAAGGTAAAAGAGGAGGTGGAATAGCGATTTATGTAAAAGAACAACATTCTATTATTGCTTTAAATGAATTATCAGTGATGGATACGAACGTTGAATGTATGGCGGTAAACACAGGGAATGCTATTGTTGTTGTTGTGTACAGACCACCTTCGGGAAACGTTAATCATTTTCTTGACTTTTTCGAAAATATTCTAGCTTTTTTGGGGAATTTATATCTGCCTTTTTTTGTTATGGGCGATGTAAACATTAATACCTTATCCGACGAATCAGTGGCGGGAAGGTTCCAGAATCTACTACTTTCTTACAATTGTACCAACGCGATAACCATGCCCACTAGAGTAACCGCAACGAGTGCAACATCAATTGACGTATGTGTAACGAATATAAACACAGCCGATATAATGCCTGGCGTAATACCACACGATATCAGTGACCACATGCCCATTTTCTGTTTGACGACTATCAAACACGCCCACAATGATAATAACAAAAAACGGCACGTGTTAAGAAAAATAAATGATGAATCACTTCAACATTTTCGTGAATTGGTCACCGAAATGAACTGGCAAGACGTTTTCGAACAGGATGACTTAAACAGAGCTTACAACGTCTTTCATTACAAACTGCACCTATGCTACGACGCAGCCTTTCCGTTGGTTACATCCAGTGTTCGGAACAAAAAAATAAGAAAACCATGGATTAGCGCTGCATTATATAAAGATATTAAGAAAAAAGACCGTATGTATCATAAATTTATCAAGCACCGCGATTCTAGTGTACTAGCCGAATATAAAAAAATAAGAAATAATTTGAATGCTCGTCTAAAAAAAGCAAAGAAAGACTATCATATCCAAAAATTTTCAGATATCTATAACGAACCGAGAAAGGTGTGGGAAACGGTTAACTCCTTGTCGGGAAGAGAAAGCATGCGTAGGCCAGTGCAAGAGATCAAAATAGGGGACATAAGGATTACTGGTCAAGAGCTTGTAGATACAATTAATGAGTATTTCACAACTGTGGGTGTTTGTGCAGAATTACCAAACGTGACAAATTTCGAATCAACACGGTACGCAACTGCGTCTTTAAGTTCCATTATGTTTTTCCCACGACACCGAGCGAAGTAGATGGGATGATTGCAAATCTAAAAAATTGCGCTGCCGCCGGCTTTGATGAAATAAAATCTCTTCCTATTAAGAATGCATCATTGACACTAAGCCCAATCATCTCATATTTAATTAATCAGATGTTTATTAAGGGTACATTTCCTGATAAACTAAAAATTGCTAGAGTTACCCCAATCCACAAGGGTGGTGATGAGACCGTTATTCAAAACTACAGGCCAATCTCGGTCTTACCAATTTTATCTAAAATATTCGAGCGTGCCATTGTCAACAGGCTTGAAAACTTTTTCGCAAAACATAATACAATAACTAAAGCACAGTATGGCTTCCAGAAAAACAGATCTACTGATCAAGCCCTTCTTCATATAAAAGATACAATTATAGATAACATAGAGAACAGGTTATACACACTTGGCCTTTTTTTAGACCTTAGAAAGGCGTTTGATACTGTGCAGCACGATATTTTACTAAGAAAACTTGAGTACTGTGGTATACGCGGAGTTGCTTTACAATTACTACAAAGTTATCTAGAAAATCGGTATCAATATGTTAAAATTGAAGAAATGTCGTCAAATAAATTGGTAATTAGATACGGTGTCCCGCAGGGCTCTATTATGGGACCGTTATTGTTCTTGATATATATTAATGATCTTGTCAATATTCCCGGTTCTCCGAACGTAGTTATGTATGCAGACGACACGAACGTTTTTTTCACTGGTACGAACAAACAACAGCTCGAAGAAATGACCAACAGATACTTGGTCAATTTGTCTGAGTGGTTAACAACAAATAAATTACAGCTTAACGAATCCAAAACCAAATATGTAATATTCAGGCCTATAAACAAGCGGGATAATGACGCTCTCAAAATAGAATTTAAAAATACAACCCTAGAGCAAGTAAAAGAACAAAAATTTCTTGGCGTTTGGTTCCATGAAGAGCTCACGTGGAATGCACACGTTAGTCACATCAAAACGCAACTATCCAGAGCTATTGGGTGCATGTACAGAATCGCAAACTTAATTCCGCTCTGGCTAAAAAAGTGCTTGTATCATTCCTTGTTCTATTCCCACCTTTCATATGGCATTTTGGTCTGGGGTACCACAACAAACGGAAACTATCATCAACTATCAGTGTTACAGAATAAAGTTCTACGTATGTATGCTGACTATCATGGAAACATACAGGACTTTCACTGTGAGCCGCATTATGAAATACACAATATGCTGAAAGCGGACCAGGTTTATTATTTTACATTAGCAAAATTTATTCATAAAAATAAGCTCTACGTAGAATTCAGTAAAACTCGGGACGATAAAGCCTACTCTTTTCGGCATACGAAAAGACCAATGCCTAGGATTCGAACGAATTATGGCATGCAAAAACTTAACTACCAAATAACCGGTCTTCTCAATACCTTGGAAGGAGAATGTAATTATTCAGACAGTTTTCTTAAATATAAAACCAATGTCAAACGTGTTCTCATAAGTAAAAACATAGCTTTTAAAAATTAATAGGTACGCAATCAGGCATTATATCGAGTAACTGCATATAACCTGTGAATACTCTTGTTGTGTTGCCGGATGTGCTGCTATGAATACATGTAAATGATTAATGCCTGTATTTTTGGTACATATAGAGTGCTTCTATTTTTGTTATGTAAACTTTTTTTTTTGTATAGACGAAACCTGTTTCAGGGTAAATGTTTTAGGATAGTGTAATCCCCTTTGTATGTGCGTGCTTTTTGTGATGTTTGCTCGTGTATTGTGTCAACTATTTTTTCTGATAGAATAAGTGTGTCCAGTCATCGGTATAGCACTTTGTTGTATTTTAAAGTGTTCATTTCTATCATATGATGTTTATTCTTGTGTTTTTTTTGTGTGTGTTTTCTTCAATGCTGTCGAACTGTAACGGGCGGAGAGGGCTCGTCAGGCAGTAATGCCTTTTTCCTCTACCGCCCTGCCGGCCACGGCCTGCAAAATCAATAAAGAAAGA
>JAZHYW010049709.1:0-30966 GCA_037355805.1 Ixodes ricinus | reverse complement strand
AAGGCAACGGTGACTCTCGCCGGTGAAAAAGCGGTGAATATCCGACAGACGCAGGAAAGGTAAAGGAGCCATCGCTTTGACTAGCAGACGTAAAGCAGACGACGTTAACTGCGCCAACCCGCCGAAGCCGTTAAAGAATGAGGAGTCTTGCCGCACACGAAAGGGGGGAAAAAGTATTTGGGAGGGAACTTGCGGACACTAACACGCTCACTCTCGGTTCTTAGCAAACAAACCTCGGCGTCTCGAGACACCTCGCCAGTGAGTACTTTGACTTCCCTCCTTGATGTGCGTCTGCTAGTTGTTCGACAAAAACAACGAACCGCTCGAGTTATTTCGTCTGCCTTCTCTGAAAGGCGAAGTCGAGCTCGCTCGTAAAGACCAGAGGCCGGATTCTCAAAGCGAACTTACGACAAAAAAAGTGCGTACGACATATTTGAGAGAAAATCCGTATTCTCGAAACGAAATTGTCGTAACTTTTGCGCAGGTTACGACAAAATCCTACGACAGCTCCGAAGCTGTCTTACGCACTTTTTACGATCAAATCAACATGGCCGACAGCATCGCACAGTTTTGGTCGCGACGACCGACGGACATTTATTTTTCTACATGCTCTTCTCGCGCGTCCCGACCTCAAGGAGAGAGAAAAAAAGGAAGAAGTACTTGAAACATCAACGCTGAACCCACAGACACCCGGTAAAAGCAACAAAGGCAACGATCCCACCGACCAAGCGAGCTCGGCAGAATAGGCCTAGCAGGCACTCCGACCGCTCCGACCTCCGGCGCAGCATTGCTCCGACGGTCCTTGGCCAAGACCGTCTGCCCACGACCGGCTGGCTTGCTGAATGGAATATGCCCGCGCGACCCTTGTGGACCCTTCCCGTATGAATAGTTTGATCGCTGAACTAAATGTCAGAGGTCAATCTCTTCCTCTCGTCATCTCGATCTCCTTGTTTTCCGAGGCAGCGGTGACGAACGCTGTCGTCGAAAAGGGACTCTCATTGATTCTATCTTCTTGTTTTGTGTGATATAGAGCTCAAATAAACGCCGCATGGATTACCTTCGCAACACGGTATGTACACTTTGTTATTAGTATGCCATTTTTATTTTGACACGGCGCTACGTCACTGTCGAGCTATAACAGTTCGTGGTAGCTACGCGATGACGGTCATACCTTTCTTTGCCGAGTGCCATGTCAGTATCGAGTTGCAATCGTAAAAGATCGGTCCCGAAGCGCTTGCCAAGACGCGGTCTAACGGAGCGAATACAGCACTTCGATCGAACGCTCGCGTCCGCTCCGAGTATGAACAGGTATTTGCGTGGCTCTTGCTGACACTCTCGTAGTTCAAACTTATCTTTTTTAACGTCGGCTCGCTCCTGCATTTCCGAGGCCGCGAAAAACGCCGCGGCTATTAGTTTCTATCTATGTCGCTTTGCAAACGACTGGCACGGCGCTTTCAACAATGACAGGTGTGTTGACTTCGTAGCAGTCAACGAAGCGTTTAAATCGTGTTAGCGTCGATATATCACTGCACGGACACGAACCCCAGTCAAGCGGTGGTGGAAAGGCCGCCTGTGTTTATGAGAAACAGCTTGAACACTAAACATTTACACACAGACAGGACAGGACATACACAGAGCTGACTATCAACGAGTAGTCAGCCTTTGTTTGTTATTAAAAGTCCACGTGCTCCGAACTATGCCGAGCTCTCCGATTGGCTGTTCGTGTTGCCGAAGACGCCGTCGCCATAGCAACAGCACCGGAAGTCGTCGTTTCTCTGTAAAATGTCGTAACTTTCCTCCTCTCACTTAGGAATGCGTTTGTGAATACCGTTCTCGCCTCATCTTACGATGATCGTAACTTTACGAACTTCGTAGCTAAGTTGTCGTAGGTAAGAGGTTTTTTATGAATCTGGCCTCTGCACTTCCGAAAGTCGCAGGAAAGGTAAGACAGACGCAGACGACGTTGCGAGCAGACGTTGTTGCAAAAGAGCAGACGACGCTCAGATAGGGGACCGCGATCAGCCAATCAGGGCTCGGCGTTCTGACGTCACCGCTACTTCCTTTCTCATGCGCTGAAGACGAAAATGAGCCCACTTGCGAGGCGTATAGAAGTTCCATAGTACTTTGTTCAATGGGTTGCTTTTCTCAGCTTGTCCTCTTTTGATATTAAACGCGAAACATTTGTAGGTGAACCTTTTATCACTTTTTATCGGTCGGTTGGTCTGTTGGGTGGTTCGTGTGACCGATTTGACTCTAGCACAGGCAACGGCACAGGCACATCAGGACAGCTTGGTTTGTATGAGCGCTCACGCAGAGAGAACGCTTTTTAAAATCGTGCGCCTGACCCTACGCTTTTGTCAGCACCGAAGGCAACTTGTGACGTGGAGTATATGGCATGCAGGTACAACAGAATGCATCGTTCCCACACACCAGAACAAGCTCTCGGAGAAAATTATAAAGAAAAGCCCGCCTTTCAATGGGCAACAAAAAAACGCACAGAAAAAATGCGCTGACGAGGTCGCCAAGCGAGCTCTTTGAGTGCCATACACTTGAGGTAAAATAAAATAGCTGGCTGTTATATATCAGCTCATCACCAAGCAACTGGCTGTAAAATTAAGTGGAGAAATCTGCTCCTGCAAGCATTGAGTTCATATTTTTACCAAAGGTATAGTTTAGCAGTGAACACTATTGCGACATGTCAAGGTATAGCTTCGTCTCTGTGGAATGTGCAAACAGTATTCTCTATATTTTCATGTATGAATGCCCGCGCAGATGACTGAGAGTTACGTTTGGTGTTTTGGAGAAGGTGCTTCATATCGCCGTTTAAAAATGCAATGACTGCAGTGGTCGATGAGACTGCAGATAATGTTTTTTAATCCCACTACCTTCTATAATGTTGCACGTTGATCTGAATACCAGAACTAACAGAAGAAAAAGCAATTGACATTGAGGAAACGTGCTGCAGATGCATTGCTCATTTGTATTGCCTACTTTCCACAAGATTTTGTGGCACCTCGACAAGAGCACTCAACACGACTCAGTTGTATACATCGGTGCCCGTTGTCAAAAATTTAAATAATGTAGTTCATATTTTTCACAGAATGGAGTTGCATATTAAAAATTGCCACGGTAATCTGTGTCACAAAAAAAAACCTTTTGATAATAAGTTGAGCTTGCTAAGTGAAAGCATTGATTCTTGTAGCTTATTTTATAGCCCCCTCCTATTGGCACCACCCTATGCGGAGAGCAAGTCGTCTGGTTCTTGCGCAGACATTACGGTGATGTCAGAAGGGCGCCGAGCTCTTATTGGCTTTGATTGAAAGGATATAGTGGGTAGACTACAATGCTAGACACCTTGAGATCTACCCACTATTTGTTTTTGTTCAATCAGCCAATAGGAGCTCCGCGTTCTGACATCACCGCAACCCGTGTGCAAGAAGCAGATGAACTTCCGCTCCGCATAAGATTACAGATACTAAAGAGTGCTTTCCGCAATATCATTTACGGAAAGCCTACTCTGTTCGCCCTTTTACGGACAACGTTTAAACACCCTTATGGTTATTAGAGTGATTTCCGTAATAGGTGTTACGGAATGCATACTCCAGTCCGTTGTTCTACTGACAGCTCTTGAATATCGTTACGGATAGTGGAGCACTTTCCGTAATCTGTTTTGCGGAACGTCCTTTTATTTGCGGACTGCGTCCGTGTTTTAAAGGACCTTTCCGTTACTAGGATTACGGATGACCTTTTTGGCAGCATAGGTGGCAGAGAATTTCTCTGTAAAAGAGGACAATTTTTTACAGTGTAAGACATCTGTGTTCATGACGATAGATGTGGAACTGCGAAGTAGGGCCAGGGCAGCCGCCCGGGACCACAACAGAAAAGGTTTGCACCGTCGGCCCAGTAGGCCCATTAGACTTACCAGGCCCACTAGGTCTACAACCAACCAGTCATGCAGCGCATTACAACTTCTGGTACTCGCTCTCATACTGCTCTCCGGTATCATCCACTGCAACCCTGGGCCTTTCAGCGTGCTGTGTTACTAAACAAGCCTCCTGAACAAAGGGCCTGAACTCCAAGCGGATGTTGGCCGCAATTAAGCTGATGCCTTGGGCATGTGCAAACCTTCACTGAGTGACTCCGTTTCATACAATGAAATGTTTATCCCCGAATACTCTATCTTTTGGAGGGATCGAAAAGGTCCTGGTGGTTGTGTTTCGGTTGCCCTAGAGCACAATGTTTTTTACGTACGACGTACGGAATTTGAAATCAAGAGTTCCGAGTTGGGGAACTAAAGTATTGAAGCAGATAGCATTCCCTGGGTTCCTTATACAATCATCCAAATGCTGGACACAATATGTTTTCTTTGTCTTTGTGCAGTGTTCGATCAAATTAATTGCCGCGGAAAAGGCTTTATGAACAGTCTCTTAAGTGGGGATTTTAACCTCCACATCAAATGGAACTCCGCGGAACTAATGCATTCCAACACGACGGAGGCTGAATTTCGAGACTGAAAGCAGTACGCGAAACTAATCCAGGTCGTTCGATTTCCAACTCCCATGCGTGGTACCGGTGGGGGCCATACCCTAGACAAAGTCATCTGCCTGAACCCGGCCCAAACTCCTCAGTATCGGACGAGCCTCCGTTATCAAAATTTGATTCATCGGAATCTCGTCCACGTGGAACTTTGGCTCCTCAAGAAAACGTTTTATTTCGAACTGAGTAATTCTACTCAAGAAAGACGGACACAAAACGCTCGAATGCTCTATCAGCCTTGCCCCGTGGTTTCTCTTCACGGATGTTCTGACTTGCTTCAACCCGCGGGACTTGTGTTATTATTTATTTTGGGATGCATGCGAAGACCCCACCTTGACCAATATCACCTAAAAAAAGGAAAACACGAAAAGCAAACGTTTCTTTAAAAGGGCTTTGAAGACACAGGATACTGCGCAATAGAACGCTGATAAAAAGTACCCTAAGACAAGTGAAAAGAGAGATACCAAAATCTTCCTCTGACATTGTAGGTCAGAGAAGAACATACCCCAGATGTGCTTTGGCAGTTCTATGGTAACTTGTGAAGAAACAGTGTTGCAAAGAAAATTCCAGATAGAAGGTACCTACGCTGACAATGCTCTGAACCTCACAGACCCCTTTGATCAAATTTTAAGTGATATAGTGCCCACGTTCATCAGCTTCTCTCCTCCTCTTGATACTGACAGCCCTACTGCTGAATAGCACAGCTGCGCGGTGACCGCCCCAGTGCTCATTCGCCCAACCATAAGCGCTGATGATGTTGTTTCTGCCATATCCTAGTAAAAGTCTGGTGCTACACCTGGTTCTGATGGCGTTCCCCCATCCTTTCTGAAAGCCTGTGCTTTAGTCGTCTCGTCCCCACTGGCTGACCTGTACAACTACTAATTTTCCAGGGTTATCATCCCTAATGTGTAAACTAGCACATGTGATTCCCGTCTATAACAGATCGGGGAAACCACTAAACACACTTGAAAGTAACTATCCACTTCGCTTTACCTGCATTATCTGCAAAATATTTGAAACCCTAGTTTGTAGTAAAATCTCTGAGCACCTCGATATTAAGAATCTCATCTTTAATTGAAAGACAGAGAGTGTGTAGGCGAGCTGGAGATAGTTATTCATTATGTTTAAAACACGAGACTGTGGTGGGGGAAAAATATGAAACTTTGAAGTCGAACCAAAAGGCACTTTAGAAGATGTCCGAAGCAAAGCTCAAAGCTGCGTTTGTGACATTTTGAGGTTTCATTTTTCTTGGACTTCGAA
This sequence comes from Ixodes ricinus, assembly GCA_037355805.1. Lineage (NCBI taxonomy): Eukaryota > Metazoa > Arthropoda > Arachnida > Ixodida > Ixodidae > Ixodes > Ixodes ricinus. The sequence continues at coordinate 25,170 of JAZHYW010049709.1, read as the reverse complement.
TTTTTCGTTCTTTCTTATGCACTACAGTTTTCGGTTTTAAATATCACAATCCTCTTGAACACCCAACACAGTTTTAGGAAAGAGCGGGGTTGAGAGACACTGCTCTCTATCCTGCACCATGATCTGAGTAGCGCTCCTGATATCTTCTAAGAACTCAAAATAAGGAAGGTCCTGAAACCGAACCTTGTGGTGGTACTCCTGAATAGTTCATATCTGGTTTGACCAGTTCACATTCAAACTCTTTTCAAATCGATGTTTTTAATTGGATACAGCCGTTACACCCTGCTCGGCCTCCAGTGTGTCATTTGGGTCTTCCTGGGACAAATATACTTTCATGAAGTTAAGGCAAGGATGCAGGTGGCCTTGTTAAGAATTTACATTTTTTAACCCTGTGAAGTGGAGAACCAGAAATACAGGACAACATGAATCTCCAAACAGAGCTGAAGTTTATTTCATAAAACACAACCCCATATAGAAACCATGACAAATGACGTGAACAGACCATGAAGGACACATATGAAAATGTGCACGTCACGCGTACCCAAACCCTAATTCACCTATCTAAAGAGTGTACACATCAACCCCAAGCTACGTCTCCGCAACTAGGAGAGGTAGATTTCACCGTGATACGTGTTAGGCAAACTGAGAGCTGCAGGGTGTTTCTTTGAGCTTTACAAATAAAAAAAAGCCGTGAAAGATACACTTATGAGGTTTGTGCAGGTGAGTTATGCGGCAAAGGCGACATACTATACGGTGGTGATCATTACGATCAGTCGGTAATTAAGTAAAAGTTGTTAATTAACTTTTTAATTGGTTAGAGGAGAGACATGATTCCAATTAAAAACTTGCTGAGCGTCATCCAAAACCACTAAATCAATATTTTATAGAAATGTTTTGAGCGCGTGGGAAGCGTAATACTGCGCCAATGAACCACTAGTCCAAGAGGTACAAGAATGCAGGGCTATGATAAGAGACGGAAAAATCGCGCGGGCATCTTTTCGCACCGGTATCATTGCTCCTGCTGCACGAGTGGTAAATTTAGCGCACTACTGCGCTTTACACGCGCTCATTTTATGAAAATGACTGATATAGTGGTTTTCGACGACGCTCAACAAGTTGTTATTTGGAACCATATTTCTGTTTTCATTGATAAAAAAGTTAATTGACACATTTTACCTAATTTGCCGACTGAATGGTACGACTAACCCCCTGTACCATGTCTCACTGTACGTATAGCTCACGTGCGCAAACCGCATGAGTGTAGCTTTTACGACTTTTAAGCAAATCTGTAAAGCTTGAAAAAAAGATCCTGTTAGTCAAGTTGAACAACCGAATGAACGCTAAGCAACAAAAAGTAAATAGGTCAATCAACTACAAACAGACCCACAGATAGAAAACAACTACAATACCCCGTTCCCCAAACCAAAAAAAAGGAAGAAAAAGAAAAGGGAAGACAAGGAAAACAATGTGACGGCACGCGTACCCAAATATAAAACACGTAAACAAGGAAGGTGTACAATAACCCCCAAGCCAAGACTCCGCAACCAATTGACTGTAGATTGCACCTTAGTACTGATAAGAACAAAATATTCAAGGTGAAAGACTCAATGACCGGTAGCAGTAAAGGGGTAAAATAATAAAAATACGGTTATAGAATAAGAAACGCCTTCATGCTATGGCCTAGAGAAACATACAGGTTGCTAAAACAATTAACGCCCCTTTCAATCATCAACGACTATTTTTACTAGACGTTTGTAGCAATCTCTTTCTTAGTGGAGCACTTTAGTATTTTCCCAAACGACACAATTGCTACAAGATGTGAGATGATTTGCTAATTATGAACCCTATTATTTGTTTTTTACCGTTCGTTTGTGTGTGACCCGTTATCGAGACACCTAGCTGTTTAACCTACACAGTAAGAATCATATTTCACAGGGACGTCGTACACTAAACGTAGCTCGCAATCAGCGCGATCTGAGTTTAGTGTACGACATCCCTGTGATGTCGTACACTAAACTTTGACTTAGACGCGCTGATCTAAATGCTGACCATTTAGGTCAGCGCGATAGAATAGAATAATAGAATAGTTTTATTTCAGGCTTTCTTCTAACATACAATTTCCAGAGCCGTCTCACTTAAGCACACGTGTGCTTGTGTGCGAGAACGGGCAGTCCAATTGTACAAGTGCTCCCCCCCCCCCCAACACATTACTACAGAAAAAAAAAGAAAAGAAGGGAAACAACAAAGAATAAAACAAAAACAAAATTGCAAGAACCCGTGGTGTGTTGTGCTGTGGCCTAATAATCATTAACACTTCGCGGATTGAACTTGCGTCGTACAATTATATCCGTTGAATTAATCCCGCGTAAAAAGAAGAAACACCGAATGCAGCAGTAGCGAAAACCAAAAACGACAAGTAACGCTGAACACGGAAAATTTCTATCCCAGCGAAAAGAATCATGAAAAATATATAAATATGTAAAAAAGATACCGTAGATATTGCTCGTGAATCAGCCATATACTAAGCCAATAATGAAACGCAAAAGCAACAAGAAGATATTCGAAACTTAATGTTCAACAGCAAAGTCATTAAAACAAAAAACAACACAAGCAGCGGCCATGAATCGGTAATGAGCAAAGAAGCGACAAAAATTGCTTGTCATGAGTGACGAGACGAGATCATGGATAAAATATAAGGGCACCGTTCCAAATTCAGATCGACCTGCTTTGACACCACTTTAAATATTTCTTTTTTTACTGTACGTAACGACTGCATTTCCTGCAAATTGCCAGGAAGTTGATTAAAGAAATTCGGAACATAATAGTTTCTAGATCGTGTTCCATAATTCGTATATACTCTAGGAATATTATATTTCTCGGTCCTCCTAAGCTGTTTTTGTCTGGACAGACATGTTTAGTCTGTTTTTGTCTGGACAGACATGTGTCATGCTTAAGAGACTGGATGTTTAGCTTCTCTTCGATTTTCTCGATTCTAGATAGGACTTCCCTAGCTTCTGGTTTGTTTTCAGAATCTGCTCCATCATAGCTGTGTGTTTTTGTTCGTCAGTTTTGCTTGCCATTGCTGTTTCCTGGCTATCTTTTTGGGGAGCTTGCCGTTGAGAATGCACCCTACAGGTGGCACAGTTCCAAGACGGGAGTCCCTCTGGTTCCATGGCTTTTAACTTTGTTTTCGTGATGCCTGCGCACTTCCCGATGTGTAGGTGTTCCACACTCCTGAGCATTTTAGTGCTTGGCTGTCTGCTGCGATTGACTTTAAGCATGCCAAACATTCGTCTGACTCTCCCGCGTTGTACATAACAACAGTGCAGAGGGAAGGCAGTCGTTATGCACAACACGGGAGAGTCAGACGAATGTCTGACTCTCCCGCGTTGTACATAACGACCGATGTACATATCTAGCGACCGATGTACATATCTAAAACCGATGACCTCTTGTTACTTTACTTTAACGTTTCAACCAATGTTCGATATCATCATGCTCACTGGAAACCTGGTACAGCGATGACAGCGATGTTTTTCTTTTACCGGGATATGAACACTCTTATCTCAACCGCAAACAAACCGTGGTGGTGGTGCATCCATCTTGATATCAAACACAGGTTTTGAGATTGTATCCGAATACTCAGCAATTACAGATCATTACGAAGTACTATTCATACGTAAAAACCTTGAAGTGTATTGTGTTGTTTACCGCCCACCAAACGGAAATGTGTCCCAGTTCTTTTAATTTCTAGATAAATTGTTTAGCTCTATGACTGAAGTTAAATGCAATTTCATGCCTTGGAGGCGACCTAAATGTTGATTTTCTTGATCCATCACGTAATCAGTCAGAGTTATCTTTATTACTGTCTGCACATAATATTCAGAATGTCATATCTCTTCCCACGCGTATAACAGCGTCATGTTCCTCCTTGCTTGACATTTTTATTACAAATCACGATAGCTCAGATATTACTGCTGAGTACGTGTGTTTAGATTTGAGTTACTATTTGCCCATACTCATGCTGATTCATAAACATAACACTACAGCTAGAACGAAGGTCAATGAACTTCAACCCGCCGATACATTTGAAGCATTAACGATAGAACGTTGCAGACGTTTAGAAGAAACGTTGAGAGCACGAACTGGAGCAGTATAATAGGCATAAAGGATATAAATGAATTTACGACAAATTTATTGAAGTTTTTAAAAGTATTTATACGCGTCTTCATTTCCATTAAGATTGGTTATAACCGATAGACGTGCCCGCAAACCCTGGGTTACTAAAGATCACTTAAAATCAATGCGTGCCAAAGATCGCTTATATAAAGCATTTTTAAAATCACGAGACTTGGTCAAACTAGCAGAGTTAAAGTTACTGAGAAACCACCTGAACGCAGACTTGAGGCGTGCAAAGCGAAACTATTATAACCAACTTTTTGATCCTGAATGTATGAAGCATCCTGACTTGGTTTGGAAAAGACTTAATGCTCTCTTGGGCAAAAATACTAACAATGATAGAATAGAAAAGATTAGTTATTGATGGAATGGAAAAGTGCGGTTCTGCACTACCAGATGCTTTAATCGTTATTTTGTGAACGTTGGGTCGAGTACGTACTGCAGTTATGCAGCACAAAATATACCTAGAGTTTGCATACTATAATCATTTATCCTACCAATGAATATGAAGTTTTTTTCGACGATAAATAATTTACGGCAACAATCACAGTTGCGATGCTGATAGTATAATCATTAAACCCGTGAAATTTTGTTGTCCACCTCATTGTGCCTTGTTTAACACATATTTATAACCTTGCTCTTTCGTCGGGTGTAAGCTTCACGTGCGGCTGAAAACAGCAAAAGTAACAGTTCTGTTTAAGGCAGGAGATAGAAATAGTATGGGGAACTATCGTCCAATATCACTTTCTTCCTATTTATTTCAAAAGCCTTAGACAAGCTTATGCACTCAAGATTACAAATTTCTCAGTTCATCAAAATAAATTAATAGAATCTCAGTTTGGATTTAGAAAATTTAGGTCTAGCGAGTCTGCACTTTTGCACCAAAAAGAAATTATTTTAGATAATTTAGGAAAAAGGTTAACAACGATTGGCGTTTTCTTTGACTTTAGTAAAGCGTTTGATTGCATCAACCATGGTATACTTTTAGATAAGCTATTTTCGTATGGCTTTCGGGGTGTTTCATTTTCATTGTTAAGGTAATATTTTGAGAACCGTTGCCAATATGTTTCCATAAACGAGCATAGGTCCTCTTTCCTTAACATTAATTGCGGTGTTCCCAAGGAAGCATTCTAGGTCCCCTTTTATTTATTTTTTATATAAACGATATAGTTGCTATTGACTCTGATGTAGATTTTATTATTTATCCAGATGATACAAGTATGATGATTTCTGATTGAAATGATGAACATCTTAATAGCAAAACAAATAATGTCCTTTCAAAATTAAAAACCTGGTGTTTAAAAAATTCCCTTCATATAAATGCTAGCAAGAGCAAGGCTATAATATTCCTACTACATTCCAGAACTCAAACAACCTCATCCTTTCTTCTGAAACATGGCACTGATATTATTCAATATGTTGAAAATGTAAAAACTCTTGGTGTATTTTTTTCCTATAACATGTCTTAGAACAACCATATTAGACACGTTCGCACTCAACTTTCTAGAATAGTCGGTGTGTTAAATAAATGTAGAAACATTTTACCCACAAGTGTCAAAATTCAACTTTTTAAATCACTATTCTATCCCATCTTATGCTACGCGCACCTAGTGTAGGGGTCTACCGGGACAACGAACTTAAATTTACTTCGAATATTGCAAAAAAAAGCTCTACGAGCCATAGCTAATGTCTGTTCAACCTCTCCACCCTTGCCTCTGTTTGAGAAGTTCTCCATACTTGACGTTTCAAAAATTTATTCACAACGATTAATATTAACATTCCAGTCTGCAATGAAAGGTAAATATGATACTTTTCTCGCTATTGCGGACCTTCATTTGCACGATTCCATTCGTCAAACACGTCAGATACATCCATAGCATATACCACAATCACGAACTAACTTTGGACGTCAAAGAATTAAACATGCACTTCCCGAGCTACTAAATCATATCGCATCATAAGGAATTGATGTTATGTCAGTGAGCAGAAATGATATCTCTTGCATTGTATAATACTTAAAACATACCTTCTATTGCTTTTTTGTTTGTTTGTTTTCTTTTTGTGTTAGTGTTGCTTGCCTTGTAGGGGTACCAAGGGGCCGGTCAAGCTGCCAATAGCAGCTTTTTTCCTTCGGTTTTCCCCCATCGTTGATGGAAATAAAGAAATGTTTCAAATGTTTCCAATGTTTCAAACCAAAAACTAGGTTTCTTTTTTTTTGTGCGTTTAGTTTTGAGTTACAAAAAGTAGTAAGCCAGTCGACACGAAAATCGGGTTTAAAAACAACTGTCAAAAGGTAAGAGGACACCTAAGCACTTCTTATGAGTTGTGAATGCGGTCCATGTCGTTCTTTCGCCCCTTAGTTCGTCTGCGGCGTAGAGACGTGGAAAGCCACGTTTCCCGGGCGGACGGCCGAGCGCGCGTTTTCGTGAAGTGGCCGCGCCGCGCTGAGCCAATACCAGCTAGAAGACAAGGCCTGCGCGTTTCCTCCTCTAAACGTCATCACTAGTAGATTTGGTTAGTGCCCCCTAGCCAGCCCGAATGAGTAACATTGCCTGCTACATTGTCTGAGACATCGCTTGCTTCATCGCTTGCTTCAGTGGTCATGCTCACAACGAGCTCACATTAATAGGCTGTTAAGACCGGCAATCTCGATGGTGACGCACGAGCGTCACCATTGAGCTCGCTATCAGCTTGCGCCCACGCTCGCGCTCAGCAGTCGCGGCCGCACGTGGCTCACACTCTCGTCATGCTTCACCCTGTTTGCGGCTTGGGGCGGGTCGGAGACCAACTAACGAAACGTCATGCGCAGGCCTTCTCTTGTAGGTGGTGCTAGCTGAGCCCGAACGTGCAGCCTCTCTGGAGTCTGCCCAGACGGGTTCTGTTGACTCTGCCGCCGCCGCTTCCTCCTCTTACCGGTGGCCGCGCCGCTGCGTGCGCTGCGTCCGCATGGAGAAAGCTTATGTGGTGTATTTTTTTTTTTTGGAATTGCGCAGCACGAGGTCCAAAAGGAGCCTCGTGCCTTTATGACTCGCGTGAGCCAATGGGAGCATAATCTATCAGAAATCGGCTTCACTTGTTAAATGGGATTTTAGGTGCCGTTTCGCCAACATTAGGCGTAGTTTCAAAGCTGGTGACGTCGGTTCGCTTCATGGGACGGCTAATGCTTTCGCATGAAAAGCAGATAAAGCTTGCCAAAACTTTATTGAGAGCACAGCTCTCAGGAGACCTTAGGCGTCCGCTTCCGGCTTGAACGGCGTCGCCGTCGCCGTCGCCGTTCCCGTAACCGCGCGTTGCATTATGGGACGTTTGCCATAATGATGTCACGTGTGACGTCACGAGGGTCACGAGTGACGTCACGAGCGTCATGAGGAAGGGAGGAGAAGGTAGAAGGAGAGAGGAGGATGATGGGGAGGAGGAGGAGGAGGAGGAGGGTGGAGGAGGAGGGAGGAGGAGGAGAGTGGAGGAGGAGGAAAGGAGGGTGGTGAAGGAGGGAAGAGGAGAGGAATGAGCACGGAGAAGGAGGAGGGAAGAGGGAGAGGAAGAGGGAGATACCCGCTACCCGTTTTACAGGGAAGTGATATCAACCTTCATAAATCACAAGGAGGCATGTATGAAAACGTAGTATACTCGTTATCGAAGGGGCCATCTACATGGGTGTGGGTCTGTGCTGTACCCATCGATCTCTGTGGCTCGTCATACGAAGTTGGTAAACTGTCCGTCGCCAGGGTTGACAACGGCTTGGTCGTGGTACCTCTGTATCTCTCGCCTACAGCACTCACCAAATATTTCGTGCAAGACAAATAACTTCATACCAGTCATGCAGGAAAACATCCTATTGGCCCCGAGGGACGTGCACTCGCTGCTCTGTTGTGTCATCTCGGGGGAGAACGCTCAAGACTAGTGCTGAGAAAATCAAAAACACCGGGCAGTCTTCGACAGAGCCGCGAGCAAGTAGGATGACATCGAGAGTATTGCATGCTTCTTCAAAGGTTGACTCTAACGCTGTGTCGTTCTCCCGCCTTGCCATTGCTGTCCTGTTTCCAGGCATCGGCAGAACTTTGACAGAATGGAGCTATATTTGCTTTCTCCGGGCAAACGGTGCGCGAGAATACCACAATATATATACAGGGTGTTTCAGAGAACGCAGGCCAAATCGCTCCTGCGAAAACTAGTTATCGCAACGAAAAAAGCTTGTGGCGTTTTGGTCCTCGACCAGGGGTCCATTTAAGAAAATTATTACAGTCCGGGATAACGAACTTGTTAATTATTTTTGCGTAAGTAACTTTTTTAATATTGTGTTTAAGGGCATGGTTTCAATTATAAGATCGCTCAGCATCATCGAAAAACACTAAATCAACAAAATGCAGAACGATAGAAGGCACGCGAAGCATTTTACGGCTTTCTGAAAAACCACACGAATTCGACGGGTTTTTGAGTTTCTGTTTGTTATCGGAGCGCATCTCCGGCCCCGACGGCACCGCGCCCCGTGGAGAGATAGTGCAACCAACTTCTGCTGCGCTGTCATCGCGCGACGCAGCAGAGTCTGGTTGCACTATCTCTCCACGGGGCGGTGCTGCCGGGCGAGATGCGCTCCGATAGCAAACCGAAACTTAAAACTCGTCGAATTTGTGCGGTTTTCAGAAAGCCGTAAATACTTCGCGTGCCTTCTATCGTTCTGCAATTTGTTGATTTAGTGTTTCTCGATGATGCTGAACAATTTTCCAATTGAAACCATTGCCCTTAAACACATTAATAAAAAAGTTATTTACGCAAAAATAATTAACAATGTAGTTATCCCGGACTTTAATAATTTTGTTAAATGGGCCCCTGGCCGAGGACCTAAATGCCAAGAGCCTTTTTCGTTGCGATGAGCAGTTTCGCAGAGCGACTTGGCCTGCGTTCTCTGAAACACCCATATATATATATACATATACCGGGTGTTATTTTTTATTCGAAACAGATTTATTTAAAAAAGCCGTGAAAGTTACACTTATGCTGCTTGTGGAGGTGAGTTATACGGCCAGGGGGACATATTATAGGGGGCTAATCGTAACGATCAGTTGGCTAATTAACTAAAATTCGATAATTAACTTTTAATTAATGAAAATAGACATATGGTTCCAATTAGAAACTTGCTCAGCATCATCCAAAACCCTAAATCAGTCATTTTCAGAAAGACTTTGAGCGCGTGAAAAGCGTAGTAGTGCACTAAAGTTACCACTCGTGGAGCAGGTGCAAGGCTGGGGCTAGATAAGAGACGGAAAAATCGCGCGGGCGCCTTATCTCAACCTCTAGCTTTGTACCTGCTCCACGAGCGGTAACTTCAGTGCACTACTACGCTTGTCACGCGCTCCAAATATTACTGAAAATGACTGATTCAGGGGTTTTGAATGATGCTGAGCAAGTTCTAATTGGAACCATATGTCTATTTTCATTAATTACGTTATTAACAATTTTAATTAATTGACCAATTGATCGTTACGCTTGGCCCTGTATAATATGTCCCCTGGTCATATACCCCCCTCACAAGCAGCATAAGTGTAACTTACACGGCTTTTTTAAATAAATAGTGTTTCGAATAAATAACACCCGATATATATCATACTATATATACAGGATGTTTCATGAAAGTGAGACAAATTCCATATTGCAAAAGCTACGCGTGGCAACAAAAAGGCTTGTGTCATTTTGGTGCTGAGCCAGGGGCCTATTTAGGAATATTATGAAAGTCCGGGAAAATTAGGTTTTTAAATATTTTGCGTAATAAACCTTTTTAATATTGAGTTTATGGGCATGGGTTCAATTAGAAAATTGCTCAGCATCATCACAAAACACTAAATCAACGAATTGCAGAACGATACAAGGCACGCGAAGCATTTTACGGCTTTCAGAAAAACCGCACCAATTCGACGGGTTTTTAAGTTTCGGTTTGCTATCGGAGCGCATCTCGGCCCCGACGGCACCGCGCCTCGTAAAAGAAATAGAGCAACCAGTGTTCTGCTGCGTCGCGCGATTACAGCGCAGCAGAAGTTGGTTGCACTATTTCTCCAGGGCACGGTGCCGCCGGGACCGAGATGCGCTCCGGATAGCAAACCGAAACTTAAAACCCGTCGAGTTGTGCGGTTCTTCAGAAATGCGTAAAATGCTTCGCGTGCCTTCTATCTTTCTGCAATTTGATGATTTAGTGTTTTTCGATGATGTTGAGCAATTTTCTAATTGAAACCATGCTCTTAAACCCAATATTAAAAAAGTTAATTACGGAAATATAATTATCAATATAATTATCCCGGACTTTAAAGGATTTTCCCTAAACGGGCCCCTGACCCAGAACCAAAACGCCACAAGCCTTTTTTTGTTGCGACGCGTAGCTTTCGCAATATCGGATTTGTCCACCTTTCGTGAAGCACCCTGTCTCTCTCTCTCTCTCTCTCTATATATATATATGTATATATATCTCTTTCTCAGATTGTTTAGCACGGTATATCGCCAAAATCGGTAAATGCCTAGAGGAGGAGGAGAAAGGGTGGGAGGGGAGGAGGGGAGGACCTGGGAGGAGGAGAGAGGGTACGGATGAGGAGGGGCATACCCTCCTCCTCAGCGCCTCCCCTCCTCCTCTTCAGAAACTCGCTCTAATTCGGCGTTCAGGTGTTGTAAACGACTTTAATTTTTTTTAAATATTCATCTAGATCGCTGAATTTGTTTCTAGGGTCTGCAGAAAAAGAAGATTCAGAGGCTTGTCATTGTAAATAGACATTTTGTGCTAACAGAGGAGGGTGCCCATCCTCCTTTTTGACGCTGGTCAATGCGCGTGAGAGTGTATTACTGCGGTCGATCTCTACCGAAACGAAGACTTTTTTTAGGGGGGGGGGGGGTTGAAGGGTTTGTGGCGTTGTGAATAAAATACAAGGGTTTACAGCGTGAAACTATTATGGAAATATATCAAAAAGTACTTTACAATTACTCAGTAAATATGAAATATTCCGTTACAAAATTACTGGTAAATATAAGGGATTACAAGTGATTTCGTTACTTGTAACGGATTAAGTACAAGTCTGGTTGGACGGTTGTCTGCCTGGCTTCTGCAGGCATCAGTTCCAGAGCAAAATACAAATCATACTTCACCTCCACTTGTTCAGTTTTTGAGTGACACCTTCGGTTCTGGGCGCATCTTCTCATCTTCTCTGCTATTTCACCTTCTTTGGCGGCAGGGTTAACTTTGGGGTGCGACAGAACTTTCTTTTGACCCCACACTTGGTTATAGCATCCTAGTAGCACTGGTAGAGTAACATAGTCAGACAAGCCAGACCTGTTATGATGTGTCACCTACCCTTGTTGGACTTTGTGTTGGGGAGTGCTCTACAAATGCCGAAGTTCCTGCCCTTCATAAGCCCCCCCTCTGTAAACCTGATTCAAGGCAGGCTTCCAAAAGACCTCGCCCTTTGTCGAAGCCAGGGTGCTAGAAAATCCTCATCGGCTTCTCATACAAAGCGAATTAACACCACTCCGGCGACCTTCTCGTTGAAGTAAAACGAAAGTTCAACGAGAGGCACTCTCAAGATGACCAGCATAGTCGACGTCAAAAGTGTCCGCGAGTCCTCACCGGACGCTCAACACGATCCGTGGAGTCCTTTTTCAGGACGACTTCCTCGATGCTAGCGAGGAAGAAATCCTGGAAGGACTGAAAGATGCCGGGATTGTCTCCGTTAAGCGCATTATGCTCCGGAAGGACGGCAAGGAAATCCCCATCAAAGCACGTGATCCCGACTTTTGAGAGAAACACTCTCTCTGAAACTTTGAATACGGGCTATCTCCACTGTCGCATCTGTTCCGATGTCCCCGACCCGCAACAATGCTTCCACTGCAAGCGCCTTGCGCATGGGACACGCAGTTTTATTTTATTTTAGAGCGCAGCTCTTAGGCGCCCATTTCCGGCTTGAGCGGCGTCGCCGTCGCCGTCGGCGTCGGCGTAACCGCGCGGTGCATGATGGGTAATTTTCCCCGCTAAATGTAGCGGAAAATTTTCCCGCTAAATCTAGCGGAAAATTTTCCCCGCTAAATCTAGCGGAAAATTTTCCCCGCTAAATCTAGCGGAAAATTTTCCCGCTAAATCTAGCGGAAAATTTTCCCCGCTAAATCTGGCGGAAAATTTTTCCCGCTAAATCTAGCGGAAAATTTTCCCTGCTAAATCTAGCGGGAAATTTTCCCCGCTAAATCTGGCGGGAAATTTTCCGCCGCTAACTCTAGCGGAAAATTTTCCCCGCTAAATCTAGCGGAAAATTTTCCCCGCTAAATCTAGCGCAAAATTTCCCCGCTAAATCTAGCGGGAAATTTTCCCCGCTAAATCTAGCGGAAAATTTTCCCAGCTAAGTTTAGCGGGGAAAATCCCCTCCTGCTCGAGGTCACGTGACCCCAGGCCACGTGACCCCCCCCCTCTCCGGGTCACGTGACCCCCCTGTGCCTTCCGCCCTTCCCCTCCTCCTCAAGAGCTGCGCTCTAATTCGGCGTTACGGGGAGTTGTAAACGGCTTTCACCTTGTAGACATGCTGCAGGCCTTGAACAGGACCCCCGCAGGTGTGGGTACATGCAAATAAGAAAACTATACATATAAGAAACAGAAGCTACATCACAACCACATATTGCTTATACAACGACACATATGTATATAAACGCATCAGCACAATAAACATTCCTTAATCAACGCCTAATATACAGTAATGAAGAAAAATGCATGCACAAACACCAGGAAAGGAGAACATTAAAAAATTACGATTCTCAAGATTACCATTAAAGTCGGGGCAAAAAAAAAACATGACGAGGCGAGGGCGTTTCAATCTGTAATGGTGCGAGGACAAAGATACTTAAAAATGCTAGCTCGAGCGAATATTGGTAGCAGGGAATACTGATGATGGTGCCTAGTTTCCCCAGATGATGATGGGGAGGAATATAGAACTGATTCAATGTAGGAGTCTGTTATGGTAAAGCAAAGACCAAGAGTTTAGTCTCGCAATTTTTCGACGATGCTGGAGTGATGATATATTGTTTGCTATCATTAAGGAAGATGGGGAATCTAGCCTAATATACTTTCCATAGATGAAGCGAGTAGCTCTCCTCTGAACCATCTCAAGCTGTGACGCATCCATTTTGGTATTCGGGTCCCATACTATGCCAGCATATTCTAACTTCGGTCGGACCAAGGAGGTTATATGCTTGCAGTTTAACGGAAGGGCCAGCGCTTGTACGCTTCCGACGTAACAAGCCCAATTAACGATATGCAAAGGAACAGATGTTTGGAATGTGTTGAAACCAACGGAGATCGTGGGATATGGTTACGCCGAGATATTAGTATTCAGTCACATCAGATATTATATTGTACGCGAACGGAGGTGACACGGTAGACGAGCAGTGAACTCAAAAATAACGGTTTTAATAGGCGAACTTGTGCCAACCAAAGTAAGTAAAGAACGAAAGAGCGTCGAGGCAGCAGAAAGCAGGCGGCGATTCTGGCGGCGACACAGAGCAGGAGCGGGACTCTGACTCCGACAAGGTCGCGGGTAGCTGCTTATCTGCAGTGCGTCGCTATCTCGAAAGTTCGGCAAAGGAGGCTCGGGCGTCGCGCGCTCGGGGGCGAGGATGAACTGGCACTTTCGAGAACAACAAAGCAAAGGGCAAGTTACAACTAGTGCGAGAATGAAATGGAAATCTTCTAGAAGACCGTGGACGTGAGCGTTGCTGCCAGCTCTGCGCGGCATTATCTCACACCCGTTTTAAAAGTGGCATCGTCCCGATGCAGCGTTGAAAGGAAAACAGAAATGGCTAAAACATTTACGGTGAAACGAAACAAGCATGCAGTATCTGCAATCCTAATCGTGCGTAGAACGGCTTGAGTCGAACGGCGTGCACGACTTCGGGTCGTGGCTGGCGGCGTCCTGATGGTCGGGTTCCGTCGGGGAGCACCTCGTAGTTCAAGTCCCCGACGCGGCGGATGACCTCGTAGGGCCCGGAGAAGCGTTTTAACGGTTTTTGCCGACTGAGTCCGCGGCGGCCAGTGTGGCGTCCACGCCCACACCCTGTCTCCGGGCTGGAACCCCACGTCGCGGCGACGAAGGTTGTACCGGCCGGCGTCCACGCCACGTTGCTGGTCCTTTATTCGAAGACGGAGCTAGCTGGCGTACTTCATCTGCTCGTTGGGTGACCAGTACTGGGCGTCGTCGGTGCTGTCGTCCGTCGTGGTCGTGAGCAGCATGGCGTCGAGCATCGTCGTCAAGTCGCTAGTGTGAGAGAGCTCACTCCGGCGTTTGCATGGAGGATATTGGCGTCGTTCGTCATCCGGCAATACCACCTCCCGGTATTGCCGCACCCAGTTTTCCCGGCGAGGCAGGGGGGACCAGGCTTTCTCGGCGGGACCTACGATGGGGCGATGCAGGGCGTTGTGGTGACGGCGATCGGAGACCGCGGCGGGGAGAGGATGAACTGGGCACTTTCCGAGAACAACAAAGCAAAGGGAAAGCGGCACTAGTGTGCGACTGAATGGGAATCTTCTAGAAGACCGTGACCGAGCGTTGCTTTCTCGGCTCTGCGGGCGGCATTAATTCGCCGTCCGGAGAGGTATCCTCTACAAAGAGAACTTCGGGGACAGCAACTCGACGTGGCTCCTGGTGATTCCTGCTAGTCTTCGAGAAGAGATTTTCCAAGCCTGCCACGACGACCCAACATCTGGTCACCTTGGCTACAGTAGGACGCTTGCACGGATCCGAGAGAAATACTACTGGCCCAAGCTCCCGAAGACTGTCCACCTCTACGTCCGTTCGTGCCACGAATGCCAACGACGCAAGAAACCACCGACGAAGCCGGCGGGTCTCCTGCAACCGATATCGCCCCCGACTGCACCATTCCAGCAGATTGGAATGGATCTTCTCGGACCATTTCCGCCGTCGACGCAGGAAACCGTTGGATAATCGTGGCAACTGATTATCTCACCAGGTACGCCGAGACAAAAGCACTCCCGTCGGGGACCGCCGTGGAAGTAGCCAAGTTCTTCGTGGAGTCTATCGTCCTCCGACACGGCGCTCCCCATGTCCTGATTACGGACCGAGGATCCTCGTTCATGGCGCAACTGACACAAGAGATACCCCGCACCTCCACCAGAAATGTCACGAATTAAGGCCACGAGTAGGCGAAGAGTAAACTCAAAATAAAGGTTTAATGGGCGAACTTGTGCCAACCAAAAATAAGTAAAGAACGAAAGAGCGTCGAGGTAGCAGAAACGCAGACGGCGATTCGGCGGCGACAACAGAGAGCACGAGCCAGACTGACTCGACAAGGTCGCGGGCAGCTGCTTATCTAGAGTGCGTCGTTATCTCGAAAGTTCGGCAAAGAAAGTTCGGGCGTCGCGCGCTCGGGGCGAGGATGAACTGGCACTTTCGAGAACAACAAAGCAGACGGAAAGTTACGTCTGGTACGAGAATGAACGGGAATCTTCTAGAAGACCGTGACCGAGCGTTGCTTTCTCGGCTCTGCGGGCGGCAATATCATCGTTTAATTGATAAGTGAACTTTAGTGGCTTCACTTTTGTTGATGCGTAAATGAGCTGTTTTCGTCAAATTAGGTCTGCATTTCCGTGGGCAGCACCAATCGCAGATAGAGGAATGGCAAGAATCTGCGATATTTGGTCGGCGGCAGTGGATATCCTTTTGAACAAAATACTGTCATCGGCGAATAAACGAATATTTACATCTGGGCTAACAACTGAGACAATATGTATTTATATACGTTAAAACAACAACGGGCCAAGGACACTGCCCAAGGAACACCCGAGGAAGCACCACGAATACCGGAAGCATGATCTTCAATGTCGACAAACTGACTGCGATCAGACACGTCACGAACCTATCCAATTGACAATTTCAGACGGTATTTCAAGACACTAATCCATACAAAAGTTTGCCGCGTGGAACTTTATTGAAGGCCTTGCTAAAGTAAAAAAAAAATAATATCGACCTGACCAGATTTGTCTAAAGTAGCAGCCACAATCATGAACTGTTGTGAGAAGTTGCGCAATGGTAGATAAACCTGATCGGAACCCGTGCTGAGATGGTGTAAACAAGTTTCTACCTTCTAAGAAATCTCGAACATAATTGCTCACAATATGCTCCATAAGTTTGCGATGAAGTACTCAATAATAAAAATAGGAAGATAATTACTGACTTCTGAACGATCACGCTTTTTATAGAATGGGAACGACACGTGCGGTTCGCCGGTCACTAGGTAGCACACGAGAACTAAAAGAAGCGTGAAACGTTAGAGTAAAGGCTGTTTCACATGCTGCGATTCTCGTCCGCATTCGGTGCGGTTTCCAGTAAATGTACTACTAAATTGCAGTCGAACTGTCGCAGATGACTCTGCGACTGGTTCCCACCCAAGTTGGTATTTTGTCACAGGGTCGGTGCGACCACTTCATTGTCAAGCGAGCCGTTCATTTGCCAACTTTCAACCGCGACAGTTGCGTATTCGAAAATAAATTTAGACACCTTAAAACGTTTGGTTTTAAAGCTTAATTATTAAAATTTCTAGTTACATATTGTATTCGTAAAACATTTATGTATATTAAGACGTTTTTGTTTGTATTTTAGGCAAAGTCAAACGCGTCGCGTCCGTGCCCGAACAGCCGGCCGCGCCGACAGAAATCGCGCAGTTGTTGGAGCATGTGAAACCAAACATTGCGATCGCACTCGCTGCGTCGGCTGTCGCACCGATTTTTTTTTCGCAACAGTCGCTGCCTGCGAAAACGTGCAAGCAATTCTGCATATCTACGCAGAGCAAGGCGTTTGCGATTTTATTAGGCCCACAACTAGACTTAGTTTTTAAGTTTAGTAACATGACAAACACACCACGAACCGAGATAAACTCAGGGTTCAGTGGGATATAATAGGAACGGGGATGTACGTATCTAAATAAGAAAACACAGATTGGAATTATAAATTAAACTCTTCAGAAACCCTTGTTTTTATAAGTGATAACCACGTCGGTAATCTTTATCTGGTCGACAAGCTTTGTACTTTCTGAAAGATAATGCAACAATTTTCCAGGATCATGTTTCAATAAGTTAAGAGAGACTGCAGAAAAAAAATATTTCTAGCTTCTTTGACCTGCCTAGTCATTTCATCCTGTAAACCTTGTACGTTTCCAGTTTTACGAGCTCTTTAACACTTCTTAATCCGACGCGAAAGGTGAATTATTTCGCGGTTGATCCAAAGGCTACATACGCCCCGTGTATTTACGCCGATCCGGTATGAAGCTTTCTAAACAATAGTTACACATATAAACTAATTTCTCCCACAGCAAAGTCACATTTTCTTTCAATAAAGTCGCTGGAACAAAAATCAAGATAATCCAATACACTTTCATCATTGGACCTTGAAAAATCCTTCCCAGTTAAAATAACCCTTTTTCTTTGTTTGCTATGCGGCTCCGATGACAGTGAAAAAGCCCTAATTTGTGATCCGACACATTCTCTCCTCAAGATTTACGGTATAATCAACAAAAGCGCGGCTGACAAAGATCAGGTCCAAAATTGAGCGACTGGAACCATTTTTCCGTGTAAAATCTTGAACAACTTGGGTTAGATCACATGCGAGCATCCATATCGAATACAATGTCATCACCAGGAGAGCTAGATAGTCGCAGCCAGTCAATATGAGGGAGATTAAAATCGCCAACCAAATAATTCTCTCACCCTCTATGCTTTAACAGGTCATCGTATAGCCGATTAAAGTAGTGTGTGGCTAGCTGGAAGGGGACCCATATACAGCGCAAAGTATAATTTTATGACCCTCAACATTAAGACAAAGTATTAATACTTCTGTTATCACTAATTCTGACCTAATACTATAGCAAAACATAGACCGCTTAACAACCGCTACTCGCCACCACGAGAAGGACGGTCCATGAGAAACATGATGGGATTCCGGAAAGATTTCAGCATCAGACACAGGTCATTAAACCATGTTTCAGCATTCAGAGTTACATGGGGGTCATAATTGAGAAGAACAAGTTCAAACCACTCTGCTTTTATTTCGCGCATTCATGTTCAGGAGACAACAATGTTTAGAAACAGGTAATGGTTCTCGTAATTCATCAACAGGAGCCTCATTGGTAGCGGCAACCTTTACTCGTGCATCTGTAGATTCATTCCAAGCAAATAAGTCATTGCCAATTCGTAGTTCGTCATTTACGAGAAATACTTTTAGTTAATTCGTTCTCTCGACACTCGTACTCTTCCATAGCAGCTGCTTTTATTGAGTGTTTCCTGAGGATAATCGTTTTGGATGTAAAGGTTGGTACCTTTAAGTGTTTTTTTTGTGCAATATGCAGGGTTTCTACCTTTATTTTGTAGTCTTGGAACACAGAATAATCGGCCTTCATCCCACACTGTTTCCCTAGGCGATGAATTCTTGCAACAGAGGTGCAGGAGACTCCCAGTCGCCTTGAAAAAAATATATTTCGACAACCTTGCTCTCTCAAGTCCTTGCACGGACTCATCTAGTGCGTCTGCTACTCCAAAGATAACAAGATTTGAGCGTTGACTCCGGTGCTCTAAGTTAGCATAGCTTCGCATTTTGTAGTGTTATTGTCTCCTCTAGCTTGTTAACGGTCTTTTTAAACACATCACCTCCAGTGATTTAGGCCCCAACACGCTATCACTCTGTCTACTTGCTGCAATTCTTGACCAGCACTTCGGTAGCTCATTTATGAGTCTTCTGCCTGTCGGATTTGCAGCTCAGCTTGTTCCCTCGTGAATCGGGGCTTGCCCGTTCATTAACGACTCAAGCATTTCTTCCATTACTGTTCGCCCTGAATTTGTCTTTGACGTCACCCTAAGCCAGAACGCTCGCATACATCAAAGCATGTCAACTGCAATCGTTAGCCAATCAGAACGTGTTGTTGGGCGCGGCAAAATCTTGGACGACATATTTTTCATCGCTCCTGAAGCGATTAAGGATAACTGACTCCGTACGAAAATCTAGTGACCATGGTCAGCCACATAGTCCCTGCTGGCCGCTGCCGCCACTGCAGGTTTTGTAGTGCTCGAAGACGAAATCCTTATGGATGGCAGTCGATGGTGACGTCACGAACTTGGATGCCGCCGCTGATCGAGGGCGTTGCCAGCAGCAGCTTGGCAAGACAAGCGATGAGCTGGCAGAATCTCGATGCAGGAATCCCCAGTTCCGCAGACGCTGGCCGAGGTGTGCTGCTCTGGACAGACAGGGAAGTGCCCGCACGAAAAACCGGCGAGCACGGCATAAAGCCACATGTTCTTTGGCCTCGCCGCGCCTCCACTGCAGAGGGAGAAAGAAACTTCAGTGCAGAATGAGAAGCCAGGAACATTTGGGCTGGCTTATCTGCGAGGCGGCGTCCCGCTCTAGTAACTGCAGTGGGCCCCGCCAGCTCATCTTCCGCACCTGTTCCCCTCCTGACTGTCAAGAGAAAAAGAAATTCGTTAACTGGAGGCAAAGAGGTAGGTCTCCCTGCTCGGAAGCTAAGAAGAAACTTTCCTTTCTGGAGGGAGTAACATCCAGGTGGTGCAGCAGGGGCTCCCTGCCGCGGTTGGGGATTTCCAGAGGGGCCGCCCCGGTCTCTTCTGCAGATCTTGTCGGCTGACAGAAGGGCCCCATCCCCAAAGCAGCAGCAGCATGCTGCTCCCTGGCCAAGGACGGGCCGGCGGTAGCCAGTGCCCGCCCTCCTCTTTGATATTGTGGCGCAGGGTCATGCAGGCTCCCTCTTCTCCGAGGAGAGGGCGCTCCAGCCGCTTCTTCTGCTCAGGAAAGGCCAACACCTGCTGCACCCGTCAATGCTGGCCGCTCTCCTATGAAGGAAAGAAAACGAAGCCCTCAGCCCTCACTCCCTGGAGAGGCAGCCAGCAACCAAGGAGCTGCATGGGTCGCATGCAAGCTTCCCTGTCGGGAAAAAAAGGTGGAACAGATGGACGAGGGTAGAACCACTCCCTGAGTACATCAGCCACCCTTCCACCTAGTTCTGGTCGTGGCCGCGGATTAAGGCCCCATCGCACAAATCCTCAAAGGCCAGCAGCAAGTCTGCCTGCAGAGCTCCAGTAGAGCACTGGAACTGCCTTGACTGCCCCCTCATCGACTCCGGGGTCTGACCAGGACGAGACGGGTGGCCCCACCGAAGAAGCTAAAATCTAAAAATCCCGCAACTCCTCCGAAGTGAAGCCACTGACTCCTTTTTCTCTATGCTCGGATTTTGTCCCAGCCGTACCGATTTCATCATACGTTACCAGGTTTTCTGGGGGATCGTCCGAGCTCTGTAAATTTTCTCTGGAGGAGTGGCGGTAGTTCTCCTGAGAGGATTCTGCACAGAAGTTCCACTGTCCACACCACTTGACGCAGTGGCTGCTCGGTTGATGCACTATGAAGCGTTTAGAGTATGCTCTTTTATCGGCCACCTTCTTTTACTTTGAAGTTATGAACGGGAACGACAATCCCGCTTCGCACAGATGTAAAGAAAGCATAATCCCTTACACCCACTGCTGTTTTTGGGTGATGCACCATTTGTGACTTACAAGCAGATTTTTAAGTTTTTAGATGCTATTGGTCTTCAACATCGACTGTGATACTTTAAAACTTTTCACTCTTGTCCATTATTATTTGCTACATATTCCGGTTTAACGTCTCATTTCATTATTTTTATCCCCGAGCGCTAGACTGCTTTATTCTTGTTTACCCTCATTGTGGTAATTTCCTTCTTTGGCGCTCTTTGACCTCAACATACCTTGCACCATAAAAACCCAATACAATCAAGACTCAGATTGTTTTGAGTCGGAGTCAAAATAGTTTCGAAATTGTAAGCTCAATGTAATTTTGCATAACTAGCTGCTTTCAAATATAATTTGGCTTCGCATGTTCATTAACACAAATTTGTTTAGCTGTCTTTCACAAATATCTGGTTTGCCACTGATCCCTTGTTGTACGATATTTAAAACATTGGTACTACCTATATGAGTCTAATTGTTCATAGGTGTGAATATATGACATTTTCCGATAAACCACACATAGTGCTGGGAGTTTGGTTTAAACAAAAATAATTGCTGCGGATAAATTTTTATTTAAAGCTTCTAACAAGATCCTAACTATTTCTCACCAAGGGCGAGAAAACTTATTTTTAGTGCATCCAGACTATAACCACTATTCAGATCCAGACGCAAAGAAAACCCTATGCTTAAAAAGTGGGAGTTCAATATGTTTGATAGAATTACGACTCTGTAGTGCCACAATGTTATTAGTAATTTAACTCAAGCGTCTTCTTGCCCTTCGACAGGTAACACCATCTACATTTTCTATATTACTTGGGGCCGCTAAAATAGCCACATATTTGTGTTGTTGATAAAACATTATCACCGACCCTGGTCGAAATACACATATAAATGTTTGAACAACGAGTGCTCAACAGCTGAACTTCTTTAACAATCTCTTTAAAATGCTCCTTCGTAAAAACAAGTCTACATCGAAATTGTCTAATATATTATAAAACTATAAATGTGTGTAAAGTTATAATTCAGGAACAAAGACGAGGGGATCACGAAAGGAGCACGGCCTATAGATATCTAGATCTGTGGGAAGCGTGCGACCAATGGAAGAACATCGACGTCAGGTGCCTTGGAGCCGTGCGGTTGTTTATTTTTAATATGTAAGGCAGCGTGAATCTATAAATTTTATGTTTAAACCCTACCCCATCAGGTCGTTGGGTTATTCTTGTATCAATATTATATGGTATCTACAATCAATATTTTCTAAATTTGTACATTAGCAGAAAATGGAAATGAAACTCACATATTTTACATATTTCGCAAAAGCTTTTACGATTGCGTTTCACACTGTATTGTGGGAGAGTCCCCTCCTGCGCAAACTGACCGTCACCCTCTATACCTGGTTACTGGTCAGAGCACGCGAATGGAGTCACAGTTAAATCACATTTTTTACACGTGCCCAAACCACGATATCTTCGAGGCAGGTCACAAATTGTGAGACATGTATTGCACGCTGTACGTCCTATCGGCGTTCCTCCACTCCTCAGTTTGGAAAAGTGTGTCTCTGAAGTTTTTTTGGCAGTGCTCTATGTGATGCGGTCTCGCACATTGGCTCTGGACAGCAAAGACAACTGATAACTAAATAAACAACGATAAAAGGTGGCAAGTAGTTTGTAGATTATCCGCCACCCGCGAAAAATGCTGATAGAGTCCCCGAAAATCCTTGGCTGACCAGTGGCGAAGAACGTTAATAACTCTTCATAATGAGTATTTATATCAGGCGAGCAGAAGTTGTTGCTGCTCTCTCTTTTGTCCTGTGGGCTAGATGAACAGAATCCCGGCGCCGCCATTTTCACAACCATGCTATCGACATGAGCGCACGAAGAGAAGTGGTTACCTCATCCCAAGCGAACTAATCTTTTTACCTTTGGTTCACACTCCTGCGTGTTCTGGGCCTATAAACCGGCTAAGCTGAGCTATCGATTTTCTTGCCTGTTGAAGGAGCGCCGGTAATATCCGCAATGGGTAGAAGAGCAGGAGGCAGATTACAGCGACTCCTGGCTTCCGTGGGAGTCTCAGCGAAAATCGAGCGGCAGATGAGTGAGCTTGGAAGCCAGAGGAGTTGGCGGGTTTCGGCGGACGGGCCTCATCAGTGATCGATGTGTGACGGCACTACGATAGCATTTTTAAGGGCTGCACACCATTGTGAGCACCGGAAACCAAGCCAGAAGCTGGGAGCTGGGGAGCTGGGGGTGATCTTCGCGTGCGGGCCTCTGGGCGCGCCAGTACAATATCAACCCAGACTGTGCTTATACGCTCCTTTTTATGCCAGCAAAACTCTAAGCTCGGTTTGAACACTTGAGTTTTACACGAGGTTAAGGTCAGATAACGTATATAGAGTCGTAGGGGCCATTACGCACAAACGCGCATAAAGCATACTTTGTGGGAGGTTCAACTTGGGATCAAGTGTATCCCAACCGAATGCACATAAACTACAGCAAACAAGAAATGAGTTATCATACTCCAAACTTGCTCAATCATACTGACAATCATCTCGATTTCTTTGTGCCTTATCTAAAAGACAAACAGGCTGCAAAGAACATTTTTGTACGCAACAATATCACTTACGCATATAAATATTCAACCTTATACTTCACCATGTTACCATTCCCCTGCTGATTTGTAATGCGTTTTCGACTCTACCTTAGGCACATGTTCTAGTTTTTTCCTTTATGATCATTTTTGTTTTGGGCGAAATATATATATTTTTTAATTGTACCATATTTTTGTGTTGCCTGCTTGCCGTTCAGACTGTTATTTTATTGCAACCGAGGGCTGTCACAAGTGTTGCTGCTCTTTCTGCTTCCAGAGTGTGTTGCAATTTGTATTTAACTGTATTAGTATTTTTATGCTGCTCGGTGTTTTATTCATCTAACATGCCGCAGGCGTATTTTTTTAGCGTGGCGTAAATGCATTCTGCCTGCGTGCTCGGAACCCCTACGGGGTCGTAGGGGCCCCGTCAGGCAGCAGCGCTTTTTGCCCCTGCCTCCCCTTATGGTTTTTGCCGAGTGAAAATAGAATAAATATAAAAACGAACGAACGAATAATACTGTGCCGATCGAGCTAAGCAGAGGAGGTCTTGGAGATAGCTAAGACTTTGTGTGTAAAGTTCCCAATATACGCTACCTGGTCATGCCGACAAAAGCATCAGGATACAAAAACGTGTTGATCTACCATCCACATAATGCTGCATCAGCTGCGCTGCTTCCCGCAGACAAAACGAAGTCCCATCCCCATCACACTGATAGGATGTGCACCCCCCCTCCCCCCCCCCCCACACACACTTCGTACGTGTGGTAGCTCAATACGGTTTGTGCTCCTGCAGTCTTTGTCAGCATGATCAAGCTAGCAAACGTTTTCGGCCATGCATGCTCTGGTTGAATCGCTTATCATGGTTACTAACACATGTGGTAGCATTTGAAGTCACGACATTACCATTTATGAGCAGTACGAGAATACGCGCCGACGCCGTGTTCGCAGGTAACCAAAGTGTCGATGCAGTGTACTACGATAGAAAAGAGCAACAAGTGAAAAACCGCGTGATGCCAGCCAAGGTTTCTGTCTGATGGCTCCTTTAGAACGACGATTCTACACGCACTCAATTGGTGAATTGGCGAACGACAAGACTGGAAAATAATATGCGCAAATAACAAAGATAGATTTTCTTGACGACGTGGACGCTGCAATATATCGCGACCTCGATAAAATGAGAGGCTGAGGAGGCTCGTGCCGCGCTTTCATCTACGTGTTTCTCGCGCTTCTGCACGACGTGTTGCTTCGAAAGAATTGCGCGACGATCACAGGACGTGATGCGTTTAGGCAACGTCGGCAGTTGCTGCTTATTCGACGATATGACGGTGACCATCGATTGACATTGCGCCGATCGTGCTTCATGCGGTGATCTGATATTAAAAATGACGTTGCGTTGATTTATGGCGTCGATGCGTTGTTAAATAAATGATTTTGAGAGGTTGTGATGCGTCCCCCCGCCAAACTTAGCGGGGAAACTGAATTCATGCATGGGTCACGTGACGGGGAAGTTTTCCGCTAAATTAGGCGGAAAATCGGAACTCGATGCTTAGGTCACGTGACGTCATTTTTCCACTAAATTGAGCGGGGAACCTGAAGTTGCCTTTAGGTCCCGTGATATCAGGTCACGTGGCATCGATTTTCCCGCTTAATCTGGCATTGGGAACTGAATCGGTGGACAGGTTACGTGACGTCAATTTACCAGCTACATTTTAGCCGGGAAACAGACGTACGCTTAGAAAAACCGGCGAACGGTCCACTAACAGCTGTCGTTTGTAAAACAAATATTGCAGCTGAAAGAACTTGTTCCGGAGGTTTTTTGATAACAGACCACCGGCCTTGAAATGTCCTTTCTCGTT
>JAZHYW010049708.1:0-28673 GCA_037355805.1 Ixodes ricinus | reverse complement strand
CGACAAAAACAACGAACCGCTCGAGTTATTTCGTCTGCCTTCTCTGAAAGGCGAAGTCGAGCTCGCTCGTAAAGACCTGCACTTCCGAAAGTCGCAGGAAAAGTAAGACAGACGCAGACGACGTTGCGAGCAGACGTTGCGAGCAGACGTTGTTGCAAAGGAGCAGACGACGCTCAGATAGGGGACCGCGATCAGCCAATCAGGCCTCGGCGTTCTGACGTCACCGCTACTTCCTTTCTCATGCGCTGAAGACGAAAATGAGCCCACTTGCGAGGCGTATAGAAGTTCCATAGTACTTTGTTCAATGGGTTGCTTTTCTCAGCTTGTCCTCTTTTGATATTAAACGCGAAACATTTGTAGGTGAACCTTTTATCACTTTTTATCGGTCGGTTGGTCTGTTGGGTGGTTCGTGTGACCGATTTGACTCTAGCACAGGCAACGGCACAGGCACATCAGGACAGCTTGGTTTGTATGAGCGCTCACGCAGAGAGAACGCTTTTTAAAATCGTGCGCCTGACCCTATGCTTTTGTCAGCACCGAAGCCAACTTGTGACGTGGAGTATATGGCATGCAGGTACAACAGTATGCATCGTTCCCACACACCAGAACAAGCTCTTGGAGAAAATTATAAAGAAGAGCCCGCCTTTCAATGGGCAACAAAAAAACGCGCAGAAAAAATGCGCTGACGAGGTCGCCAAGCGAGCTCTTTGAGTGCCATACACTTGAGGTAAAATAAAATAGCTGGCTGTTATATATCAGCTCATCACCAAGCAACTGGCTGTAAAATTAACTGGAGAAATCTGCTCCTACAAGCATTGAGTTCATATTCTTACCAAAGGTATATTTTAGCAGTGAACACTATTGCGACATGTCAAGGTATAGCTTCGTCTCTGTGGAATGTGCAAACAGTATTCTCTATATTTTCATGTATGAATGCCCGCGCAGATGACTGAGAGTTACGTTTGGTGTTTTGGAGAAGGTGCTTCATATCGCCGTTTAAAAATGCAATGACTGCAGTGGTCGATGAGACTGCAGATAATGTTTTTTAATCCCACTACCTTCTATAATGTTGCACGTTGATCTGAATACCAGAACTAACAGAAGAAAAAGCAATTGACATTGAGGAAACGTGCTGCAGATGCATTGCTCATTTGTATTGCCTACTTTCCACAAGATTTTGTGGCACCTCGACAAGAGCACTCAACACGACTCAGTTGTATACATCGGTGCCCGTTGTCAAAAATTTAAATAATGTAGTTCATATTTTTCACAGAATGGAGTTGCATATTAAAAATTGCCACGGTAATCTGTGTCACAAAAAAAAACCTTTTGATAATAAGTTGAGCTTGCTAAGTGAAAGCATTGATTCTTGTAGCTTATTTTATAGCCCCTTCCTATTGGCACCACCCTATGCGGAGAGCAAGTCGTCTGGTTCTTGCGCAGACATTACGGTGACGTCAGAAGGGCGCCGAGCTCTTATTGGCTTTGATTGAAAGGATATAGTGGGTAGACTACAATGCTAGACACCTTGAGATCTACCCACTATTTGTTTTTGTTCAATCAGCCAATAGGAGCTCCGCGTTCTGACATCACCGCAACCCGTGTGCAAGAAGCAGATGAACTTCCGCTCCGCATAAGATTACAGATACTAAAGAGTGCTTTCCGCAATATCATTTACGGAAAGCCTACTCTGTTCGCCCTTTTACGGACAACGTTTAAACACCCTTATGGTTATTAGAGTGATTTCCGTAATAGGTGTTACGGAATGCATACTCCAGTCCGTTGTTCTACTGACAGCTCTTGAATATCCTTACGGATAGTGGAGCACTTTCCGTAATCTGTTTTGCGGAACGTCCTTTTATTTGCGGACTGCGTCCGTGTTTTAAAGGACCTTTCCGTTACTAGGATTACGGATGACCTTTTTGGCAGCATAGGTGGCAGAGAATTTCTCTGTAAAAGAGGACAATTTTTTACAGTGTAAGACATCTGTGTTCATGACGATAGATGTGGAACTGCGAAGTAGGGCCAGGGCAGCCGCCCGGGACCACAACAGAAAAGGTTTGCACCGTCGGCCCAGTAGGCCCATTAGACTTACCAGGCCCACTAGGTCTACAACCAACCAGTCATGCAGCGCATTACAACTTCTGGTACTCGCTCTCATACTGCTCTCCGGTATCATCCACTGCAACCCTGGGCCTTTCAGCGTGCTGTGTTACTAAACAAGCCTCCTGAACAAAGGGCCTGAACTCCAAGCGGATGTTGGCCGCAATTAAGCTGATGCCTTGGGCATGTGCAAACCTTCACTGAGTGACTCCGTTTCATACAATGAAATGTTTATCCCCGAATACTCTATCTTTTGGAGGGATCGAAAAGGTCCTGGTGGTTGTGTTTCGGTTGCCCTAGAGCACACTGTTTTTTACGTACGACGTACGGAATTTGAAATCAAGAGTTCCGAGTTGGGGAACTAAAGTGTTGAAGCAGATAGCATTCCCTGGGTTCCTTATACAATCATCCAAATGCTGGACACAATATGTTTTCTTTGTCTTTGTGCAGTGTTCGATCAAATTAATTGCCGCGGAAAAGGCTTTATGAACAGTCTCTTAAGTGGGGATTTTAACCTCCACATCAAATGGAACTCCGCGGAACTAATGCATTCCAACACGACGGAGGCTGAATTTCGAGACTGAAAGCAGTACGCGAAACTAATCCAGGTCGTTCGATTTCCAACTCCCATGCGTGGTACCGGTGGGGGCCATACCCTAGACAAAGTCATCTGCCTGAACCCGGCCCAAACTCCTCAGTATCGGACGATCCTCCGTTATCAAAATCTGATTCATCGGAATCTCGTCCACGTGGAACTTTGGCTCCTCAAGAAAACGTTTTATTTCGAACTGAGTAATTCTACTCAAGAAAGACGGACACAGAACGCTCGAATGCTCTATCAGCCTTGCCCCGTGGTTTCTCTTCACGGATGTTCTGACGTGCTTCAACCCGCGGGACTTGTTTTATTATTTATTTTGGGATGCATGCGAAGACCCCACCTTGACCAATATCACCTAAAAAAAAGGAAAACACGAAAAGCAAACGTTTCTTTAAAAGGGCTTTGAAGACACAGGATACTGCGCAATAGAACGCTGATAAAAAGTTCCCTAAGACAAGTGAAAAGAGAGATACCAAAATCCTATCGAAAATACCTCTGGGACATTGTAGGTCAGAGAAGAACATACCCCAGATGTGCTTTGGCAGTTCTATGGTAACTTGTGAAGAAACAGTGTTGCAAAGAAAATCCCAGATAGAAGGTACCTACGCTGACAATGCTCTGAACCTCACAGACCCCTTTGATCAAATTTTAAGTGATATAGTGCCCACGTTCATCAGCTTCTCTCCTCCTCTTGATACTGACAGCCCTACTGCTGAATAGCACAGCTGCGCGGTGACCACCCCAGTGCTCATTCGCCCAACCATAAACGCTGATGATGTTGTTTCTGCCATATCCTAGTAAAAGTCTGGTGCTACACCTGGTTCTGATGGCGTTCCCCCATCCTTTCTGAAAGCCTGTGCTTTAGTCGTCTCGTCCCCACTGGCTGACCTGTACAACTACTAATTTTCCAGGGTTATCATCCCTAATGTGTAAACTAGCACATGTGATTCCTGTCTATAACAGATCGGGGAAACCACTAAACACACTTGAAAGTTACTATCCACTTCGCTTTACCTGCATTATCTGCAAAATATTTGAAAGCCTAGTTTGTAGTAAAATCTCTGAGCACCTTGATATTAAGAATCTCATCTGTAATTGAAAGACAGAGAGTGTGTAGGCGAGCTGGTGATAGTTAATCATTATGTTTAAAACACGAGACTGTGGTGGGGGAAAAATATGAAACTTTGAAGTCGAACCAAAAGGCACTTTAGAAGATGTCTGAAGCAAAGCTCGAAGCTGCGTTTGAGACATTTTGAGGTTTCATTTTTCTTGGACTTCGAATTTTTCGTTCTGTCTCATGCACTACAGTCTTCGGTTTTAAACATCACAATCCTCTTGAACACCCAACACAGTTTTAGGAAAGAGCGGGGTTGAGAGACACTGCTCTCTATCCTGCACCATGATCTGAGTAGCGCTCCTGATATCTTCTAAGAACTCAAAATAAGGACGGTCCTAAAACCGAACCTTGCGGTACTCCTGAATAGTTCATATCTGGTTTGACCAGTTCACATCCAAACTCTTTTCAAATCGCTGTTTTTAATTGGATACAGCCGTTACACTCTGCTCGGCCTCCAGTACGTCATTTGGGTCTTCCTGGGACAAATATACTTTCATGAAGTTAAGGCAAGGATGCAGGTGGCCTTGTTAAGAATTGACATTTTTTAACCCTGTGAAGTGGAGAACCAGAAATACAGGACAACATGAATCTCCAAACAGAGCTGAAGTTTATTTCATAAAACACAACCCCATATAGAAACCATGACAAATGACGTGAACAGACCATGAAGGACACATATGAAAATGTGCACGTCACGCGTACCCAAACCCTAATACACCTATCTAAAGAGTGTACGCATCAACCCCAAGCTACGTCTCCGCAACTCGGAGAGGTAGATTTCACCGTGATACGTGTTAGGCAAACTGAGAGCTGCAGGGTGTTTCTTTAAGCTTTACAAATACAAAAAAGCCGTAAAAGATACACTTATGAGGTTTGTGCAGGTGAGTTATGCGGCAAAGGCGACATACTATACGGTGGTGATCATTACGATCAGTCGTTAATTAAGTAAAAGTTGTTAATTAACTTTTCAATTGGTTAGAGGAGAGACATGATTCCAATTAAAAATTTGCTGAGCGTCATCCAAAACCACTAAATCAATATTTTATAGAAATGTTTTGAGCGCGTGGGAAGCGTAATACTGAGCTAATGAACCACTAGTCCAAGAGGTACAAGAATGCAGGGCTATTATAAGAGACGGAAAATCACGCGGGCATCTTTTCGCACCGGTATCATTGCTCCTGCTGCACGACTGGTAAATTTAGCGCACTACTGCGCTTTACACGCGCTCATTTTATGAAAATGACTGATGTAGTGGTTTTCGACGACGCTCAACAAGTTGTTATTTGGAACCATATCTCTGTTTTCATTGATAAAAAAGTTAATTTGACACATTCTACCTAATTTGCCGACTGAATGGTACGACTAACCCCCTGTACCATGTCTCACTGTACGTATAGCTCACCTGCGCAAACCGAATAAGTGTAGCTTTACGACTTTTAAGCAAATCTGTAAAGCTTAAAAAAAGACCCTGTATAGTCAAGTTGAACAACCGAATGAACGCTGAGCAACAAAAAGTAAATAGGTCAATCAACTACAAACAGATCCACAGATAGAAAACAACTACAATATTCCCTTCCCGCAAACCAAAAAAAAAGAAAGAAAAAGAAAAGGGAAGACAAGGAAAACAATGTGACGGCACGCGTACCCCAATATAAAACATGTAAACAAGGAAGGTGTACAATAACCCCCAAGCCAAGACTCCGCAACCAATCGACTGTAGATTGCATCTTAGTACTGATAAGAACAAAAATATTCAAGGTGAAAGACTCAATGACCGGTAAGCAGCAAAGGGGTAAAATAATAAAATATACGGTTATAGAATTAAGAAAATAATTTCATGCTATGGCCTAGAAAAACATACAGGTTGCTAAAACAATTAACGTCCCTTTCAATCATCAACGACTATTTTTACTAGACGTTTGTAACAATCTCTTTCTCTGTGGAGCACTTTAGTATTTTCCCAAACGACACAATTGCTACAAGATGTGAGATGATTTGCTAATTATGAACCCTATCATTTGTTTTTCACCGTTCGTTTGTGTTTGACCCGTTATCGAAACACCTAGCTGTTTAACCTACACAGAAAGAACCACATTTCACAGGGATGTCGACACTAAACTTAGATCGTAATACCAGAAACTCTGTTTCTTTTTTTTTTGTTGCGTTTAGTTTTGAGTTACAAAATTAGAAAGCCAGTCCACATGAAAGTCGGGTATAAAAACAACTGTCAAAAAGTAAGAGGACACCTAAGCACTTCTCATGAGTTGTGAATGCGGACCATGTCGTTCTGCCGCTCCCTTAGTTCGTCTATGGCGTAGAGACGTGGAAAGCCACGTTTCACGGGCGGACGGCCGAGCGCGCGCTTCGTGAAGTGGCCGCGCCGCGCTGAGCCAATACTAGCTAGACGACAATACCTGCGCGTTTCCTCCTCTAAACGTCATCACTTGTAGATTTCTTTAGCGCCCCTAGCTAGCCCGATTGAGCAACATTGCGTGCTACATTGTCTGAGACATCGTCTGCGCAATCGCTTGCTTCAGCGGTCATGCTCAGAACGAGCTCACATTATTAGTCTGTTAGGACAGGGAATCTCGATGGTGACTCACGAGTGCCACCATCGAGCTCGCTATCAGCTTTGGCCAACGCTCGCGCTCAGCCGTCGCGGCCGCACGTGGCTCATGCTCTCGTCATGCTCCAGCCACTTTGCGGGTTAGGGCGGGTCGGAGATCAACTAACGAAACGTCATGTGCAGGCCTTCTCTTCTAGGTGGTGCTAGCTAAGCCCGGCCGTGCAGCCTCTCTGGAGTCTGCCCCGACGGGTTCTGTTGACTCTGCCGCTACCGCTTCCTCCTCTTACCGGTGGCCGCGCCGCTGTGTGCGCTGCGTCGCCATGGAGAGGGCTTATGTGGTGATTTTTTTTTTTTTTTTTGGGGGGGGGGAATTTCGCAGCACGAGGGCTAATAGGAGCCTCGTTTTTTCATGACGCGCGTGAGCCAGTGGGAGCATAATCTATCAGAAATCGGCATTATTTGGTAAAGGGGATTTTAGGTGCCGTTTGGCCACCGTTTGGCGGAGTATCAAAGCTAATGCCGTCGGTTCGCTCCATGGGACGGCTAATGCTTTCGCATTAAAAAGCAGATAAAGCTTGCCAAAATTATATTTAGAGCACAGCTTTCAGGAGAGGTGGTTATCATATAAACCCGTTCGCATCTCTACCTTCTTCTTAGAATGGATGCTTGGGCGAGTTGGATATTCATATTGTAGGAGAAGCGCAGAAGGAAACTCACTCACACAGAAATTGCAGGCACACCAAAAAAACGGTCACTCAAGTCGCGCTGACTTACAACTCAAATTGTATTTTCGCCTTCTTTCTTTTTCTTTTACCCGTATTAATTTGTCTCACTTCGTTCTCTTTTGTACAACACAAACAGCAATCTCTATCGCACATCACCTTCGAGAGTCAAGAAATAACAATTCTTTTTCAGTAAGCGTTATGGAGGGACTACTAACACATGTGTCACTCTTTTTTATGATGTTAGCTGCCTCTATTATCTCACGTGTTAATTGGTGATGGTTCTTTCCAATTACGGCGCTATTTTTAAAGTCCGCAGTGCACCCACAGTCACGGCAGTGGATGCCCAAAAGTCCTGAGTTTGCTAATCGGATGTTGTTGTTATGTTCCCTTAATCTATCATTTATGCATCTTCCAGTTTGTCCTATGTACTGTTTGCCGCATGAAAGGTGAAAGGAATAAATCACTCCTTCTGAGCAAGGTATGTATGGGGTTTTATGCTTTTTAGTGCAGCCGGTATTGGTTTTTTGTATGGCGTTAACTTTTTTACATAGGCCTGAGAGCTTGATGGGGGCGGAAAAGACTACATCAATATTTGCGCGATTCGCAATTTTCTTAAGGTTATGAGAGATGTTATGAATATAGGGGATGACTACCGGTCTTTGGTTACTTTATCTGACGCGTGGCTTCCGGGATGTGATTTGTCCTTTTTTAATCTGTTTAAGGAGGCTTTCGGCGACCGAAGTTATTAGATGTGAAGGATATCCCGCACTTAGTATCCTAGATACTTGTCCTGTGAAGCTTGCTAGGCCTGCATGCTGGCAGGACTTGAAAATATAGTTTTTAAGCACTGAATTTCTTGCACTACCGAGAGAACGACGGAGTTTTTGTGGCGTCTCACCTAAACCATCTTCGCGCCATCACACCAAAGAAAACTACCCGTCCCTGCAATCCTGTACACATCATCGGAGACGTACAGTTACCGCAACAAGTGCAGCACGTCCTCAGCATGGGGCCCAAGTTCGCCGTAGAACCCAAAATATCGGCACCTGAGCTACTGTCTCTAGTAAGGCAAGTGTCAAGAAGGTCTTCCTTATCTGAGTGTGATAGATGCACTTCAGAGGGCGTAGATATTTTGTCACGATATAAACCTTCTGTAAGTCACCTGCCAATCAAAAAGGTTGAAAATTACCTGATGGAGAATTCTTTAAACATAATACCAGCAGACAAGGAAGGCGGTTTCGTGTTATGCCAAAGGAGTTTGGGGTAAAAGCCCTTGTAGCTATCGAATCTGTTTTCCAACGTCACGACAACATCTCATTAGCAAAACTAAAAGGTGAAGCCAAAAGGCTCCTTCAGGACCTAAATATAAAAGAGCCTTGCCCCTATTTTGAAAAAAGCAAACAGCTTAGCTTAGAAATATTTTTCAGCGCCAAGACGCACAAGGTTGAGTGTCCCTTGCGCGTTATTGTATCAGAACGAGACACCTGGCAAAAATCTTTGGCTATATATTTACAAAGAAGACTTAATTTATTAACAGTTGATGACCCCTTTTTGGTAAAAAACTCAAATGAAGTCATCAGCTTCTTACAAGAACACAGTGCCAACCAATACCAGGCTTTCTCAATTGACATCAAGGACCTTTATTATGCTTTACCTCAAGCACGCCTCTTAGAGTGCATTGAAGACAGCATTGACTCGTATGGTGCCATAGCTTTTCAGAACACCTCAGGACTTTCCCAAAGCAACTTTCTTGATTTGCTCAGGTTTTATCTCAAGTCTACCTTTGTGTTCTGGAACGGTAACACCTACCTCCAAAAAAGGGAGTCTGCATCGGGTCCTGCATTGCGCCAATTCTCAGTGATTTATTCCTAGCATACCACGACAGACTGCTTCAAAAGAGCTTAGATTCCTCGACAGTGGCAAAGGTTTTTCGCTACGTTGATGACTATTTGATACTCCTGGAAACCAACGAAAAAGACCTCCGGATTCATGTGCCCAATGTGCTCGTCAAGTTTAGGACATGTTTAAACCCTTTGGAGATCACACACGAGCTACCAGAGCTAGGATCCTTAAGATTTCTGGACCTAAGACTGTCCCTTCAGCCCCGTCATGTCTGTTGGTCGTATGAGCCGAGAGGAAAAAACCACTCCTCAATTATGATTCGGCGCATTCTAAATTGGTAAAGAGAGGAATTGTCAATCAGTGCTTAAAAAACTCTATTTTCAAGTCCTGCCAGCATGCAGGCCTAGCAAGCTTCACAGGACAAGTATCTAGGATACTAAGTGCGGGATATCCTTCACATCTAATAACTTCGGTCGCCGAAAGCCTCCTTAAACAGATTAAAAAAGGACAAATCACATCCCGGAAGCCACGCGTCAGATACAGTAACCAAAGACCGGTAGTCATCCCCTATATTCATAACATCTCTCATAACCTTAAGAAAATTGGGAATCGCGCAAATATTGATGTAGTCTTTTCCGCCCCCATCAAGCTCTCAGGCCTATGTAAAAAAGTTAACGCCATACAAAAAACCAATACCGGCTGCACTAAAAAGCATAAAACCCCATACATACCTTGCTCAGAAGGAGTGATTTATTCCTTTCCCCTTTCATGCGGCAAACAGTACATAGGACAAACTGGAAGATGCATAAATGATAGATTAAGGGAACATAACAACAACATCCGATTAGCAAACTCAGGACTTTTGGGCATCCACTGCCGTGACTGTGGGTGCACTGCGGACTTTAAAAATAGCGCCGTAATTGGAAAGAACCATCACCAATTAACACGTGAGATAATAGAGGCAGCTAACATCATAAAAAAGAGTGACACATGTGTTAGTAGTCCCTCCATAACGCTTACTGAAAAAGAATTGTTATTTCTTGACTCTCGAAGGTGATGTGCGATAGAGATTGCTGTTTGTGTTGTACAAAAGAGAACGAAGTGAGACAAATTAATACGGGTAAAAGAAAAAGAAAGAAGGCGAAAATACAATTTGAGTTGTAAGTCAGCGCGACTTGAGTGACCGTTTTTTTGGTGTGCCTGCAATTTCTGTGTGAGTGAGTTTCCTTCTGCGCTTCTCCTACAATATGTCTACCTTCTTGTTTTGAACTTCTCATTTCAACCCTGCGCAAAACAACTTTTCGCTTGTCTCCTTTCTCACTTAAACCGTTCTCAAAACGAGCTATCGCGTTTTGAACGTTCTCAAAACGAACTATCGCGTTTTGACCATTCTCAAAACGACTTTTCTGATTTTAACCTTTATCCTTTCAAATTTTCTCAAAACATACTTTTTGGTTTTGACCATTCTCAAAAAGACATTTCTTCTCATTTTACACTTTCTCATTTCAAACTTACTAAAAACATACTTTCTGTTTTTGACCATTCTCAAAACTACTTTTCTCATTTTAACCTTTTACATGATCAGGCTAGGGAAAAGCAATAATTTCAGCATAAACTCACGGAGACCGAAATAAAGGAACAAATGACATTATGAAGTCCAGGCACCTGAAGCTTTATCGCGCCTTGAAATGTAACTTGGAGAATGACATCTAGAGTGCATGCCAACCCACGGCCTTGCGGCAGACACATAGGCAAATATACGATGATCGTAGATCTGTACAACCACTCCGACACCGGTTGTAAATAATTAAATATCCTCACAGAGCATGCAAGATGAGCATAATTTGCATCCGATGATTCACGACTGAAATTTAAAAAAAAAATCTGTGCCTGATAGGAAAACCGTCAAGCCACGCATCACCGCACCCGCACATTTCAAATAAAAAAAGACACGCCGCAGGATTAGTTTGCCAATGGTAGGATCTCCCTTTGTGACTTTCTAAGGAGGGCGAAGGCCTTCTCTGGCCTTTGAATGGTCCGTGTTTTGTTGATGCGGTCATCTTAAATAGTTTAACCAATTACCATCTTGTGGGAACAAAGCTCCTGAATAAAGCTTTACCGTGCATGGGATCTGCATTGAGGTGCGATGACTGATTCTGCGGCAAGAAAATGTTCTGTACTATGCGTCTAGAGAAGTGCCGTTCAGTAGCCTAACGATTAGCCGTACGATTTGAATGGCATAATGCTTTGCGAATCGTTTGTAACGTGACGGTATGGAAAATAAAATATTTCTGTGAACATATTTCGAATGGAATGTATCCTATACAAAAGTGTTAAAATGATTCATGCGGGGGTGGGCACAGGATCGTTGACCGCTCCCTGCTGGTGGTGCTCTTGAGTGGTGGTGGCGGCGCTTGTGAGCGACAAGGTGCACAGTAAGGCTAGAAACCTGCCGCGGCTGTTGATTTGTGATGCTGCCGGTGCGGGCGGTAAGCGATCGCCAGTTATCTTTGGTGTGTAATATGACATTAAGTGTTCGCATTGGTGCACACTGGCACAGGTAGTCCACGAAAATGGATCGACAAACATGTTAGAATTGTAATAATATGTACAATGGCAACCCTGGGGGATTTTTGTTTGTTTGTGTGCTTGTGTTGTTTTAGATCTGGTTATTTTTTTATCAAATAACAATTACTATGGAGTAGTTGGCACTGTTATTAACTGTGCCAACATCTCCATTATTTTTATTAATTTATTTTTAACACAAAAAAGAGAGACTGGTTGGAATTCCAAGAGCTTTCTAAGAAGGTTGAAACACCACTTACGTGTTTTGAGACGGAGTTTAATTAAACAATAAAGATTATAGTGAGAGCGGGCTCAACCGAGAAGGGTATAAATAAGAAAAGGTTAAAGCGCAAAGAGCGTTAGGCAATTGGTTTGAAATATGGTGTTCCAATGAGAACGTGTTCAAATGAAAAAGGGTCGAAACGCG
This sequence comes from Ixodes ricinus, assembly GCA_037355805.1. Taxonomy (NCBI): domain Eukaryota; kingdom Metazoa; phylum Arthropoda; class Arachnida; order Ixodida; family Ixodidae; genus Ixodes; species Ixodes ricinus. The sequence continues at coordinate 16,730 of JAZHYW010049708.1, read as the reverse complement.
AAGGTTAAAACGCGAAGGGCGTTTTGGGAATGGGTTCAAACGAGAAAGGTTCAAATGAGGATGGATGCAAATGAGACGAGTATGAATAAGAAAGGGTTGAAACGCGAAAGGTTAAAACGCGAAGGGCGTTTTGCGAGTGGGTTCAAACGAGAAGGGTTCAAATCAAAATGGGTTGTTTCGAGATACACCCCTCAGGAGACCTTAGGCGTCCGTCGCCGTCGCCGTTCGCGTAACCACGCGTTGCATTATGGGACGTTTCCCATAATGACGTCACGTGTGACGTCACGAGGATCACGAGTGACGTCCACGAGCAACAAGAGACGGGAGGAGAAGGAAGGAGGAGGAGGATGAAGGGGGAGTAGGAGGAGGGAAAGAGGAGGGATGCAGAAGGAGGGAGGAGGAGGAGGAAGAGGAGGAGAGGAAGAGGAGAGAAGAAGAAGGGGAGAAGAGAGGGTACGGATGAGGAGGAGGGGCATATCCTTCTCTCCGTACCCTCCCTCCTTTTCCTCAAGAGCTGCGCTCTAATTCGGCGTTACAGGGTGTTGTAAACGTCTTTCATTTTTTTTAAATATTCATCTCGGCCTCCTGAGTCTGTTGCTAAGGTCTGCAGGAAAAGAAGATTCAGACCATTGTCGTTGTAAAGAAAAGTTTTTGTGTAACTGAGGAGTGCCAAGCCACCCTTTTGCGCTGGCCAATGCTCGTGAGAGTGTTACTGCGGTCGATCTTGCCGAAATTAAGACTTTTTTTAGAGGGAGGGGGGGGTTGAAGGGTGGATTATGGCGTTGTGAACAAAAATACAAGGGTTTGCAACGAAACCGTTATGGTTATATGTCAGAAAATTACTTTACAATTACTCTAACAAATATAAAAAAATATTCTGTTACAAAATTACTCGTAAGTATAAAGGATTACAAGTAATTTCGTTACTTGTAACGGATTAAGTACAAGTCTGGTTGGACGGTTGTCAGCTGGCTTCTGTAGGCATCAGTTCCAGAGCAAAATGCAGAATAACAAGTCATCTACACTTGTTCAGTTTTTGACTGACACCTTCGATTCCGGGACGCATCTTCTCATCTTCTTTGCTATTTCACCTTCTTTGGGGGCAAGGGTTAACCTTGGGGTACGACGGAACTCTCTCTTGACCCACACTTGGTTATATCATCCTAGTAGCACTCGTAGAGTAACATAGTCGGACAAACCAGACCTGTTATGAGATGTTACCTATCCCCTTGTTGGAATTTGTGATGAGGAGTGCCCTAAAGATGCCGAAGTTCTTGCCCTTTATACGGCGCCCCACCTTCCCCTTCTCTAAACCTGATTCAAGGCCGGCTTCCAAAAGGCCTCGCCCTTTGTGGAAGGCAAGGTGCTAGAAAACCCCATCGGCTTCCCATACAAGGCGAATGAACTCCACTCCGGCAACCTTCTCGTTGAAGTAAAAACGAAAGATCAAAGAGAGACACTCTCCAAGATGACCAGCATAGTCAACGTCGAAGTGTCCGCGAGTCCTCACCGGACGCTCAACACAAGCCGTGGAGCCCTTTTTGAGGATGACTTCCTCGATACTAGCGAGGAAGAAATCCTGGAAGGACTGAAAGATGCCGGGATTGTCGTCGTTAAATGCATTATGCTCCGGGAGGACGGCAAGGAAACCCCGTCAAACCACGTGATCCTGACTTTTGAGAGAAGCACTCTCTCTGAAACTGTGAATACGGGCTATCTCCCCTGTCGCATCTCTTCCGATGTCCCCAACCTGCAACAATGCTTCCGCTGCAAGCGCCTTGGACATGGGTCACGCAGTTTTATTTTATTTTTGTTTAGACATCTGCAGGCCTTCAACAGGTTCCTGCAGGTTTGGGTACATGCAAATAACAAAACTATACATATAAGAAACAAGAAGCATATCGCAAGCACATATTGCTTATACACCGACACATAGGTATATAAACGCCATCAGCATAATAAACATTCCTTGATCAACGCTTAATATACCACCAATCAATCAATCAATCAATCAATCAATCAATCAACTCAATCAATCGTTTTATTTATGACCTTTAAGACCCTAGACAAAAAGCTTCCAGTGGCAAGCTTGACGAGGTCTGGGGCCCGTCTGAAATTTGTCAGCAGGACATCCATTCAGAACACAAAAAGGATATTGCATGCAAAGGAAAGATACGCTGACTAATCACTTCATGCATACAACTTCTGACAGCATTATACAAAAAAATATTCGCAGAACTTGTGACATATTGAAAATATATACAGCTACATATTGAAGAAAATTACGAAAACCAACACAAGGCGCACATACGCATAACTTCTAACAGCAATGTACGAAATGCAAAATTTATACACAGGTATGGGTATACCCAAGAAATTTCACGGAACAATTCACAAAAAAATGCATGCACAAACACCAGGGAAGGAGAACATTCAAAATGTCTGATTTTCAACAACATAATTAAAGTCAGGGGGAAAAAAATCAAGAGGCGAGGGCGTTCACATTTGTAATAGTGCGTGGGAAAAAGGAATACTTAAAAATGTTAGTGTGAGCGAATATTGGTACCAGGGAATACGGAGATGGTGCCTAGTTTCCCTAGATGATGATGGTGATGAATATAGACCTGATTGAATGCGGAGTCTGTTATGGTAAAGCAAAACAAAAATTTTAGACTCGCAATTTTTCGACGATGTTGGAGTGATGATACATCGTTTGCCATCATTAATGAAGATGGGAAATCTAGCCGATTATATTTTCTATAGATGAAGCGAATAGCTCTCCTCTGCACCATCTCAAGCTGTGACGCATCCTTTTTGGTATGCGGGTCCCATACTAAGCCTGCATGTTCTAACTTCGGTCGGACCGAGGAGATATATGCTTGCAGTTTAACGGAAGGGGCAGCGCTTGTACGCTTCCGACGTAACAAGCCCAATTTACGATCTGGCGAGGAACTGATGTTTTGAATGTGTTGTGACCAACGGAGATCGTGGGATAGGGTAACACCAATATATAATTATTCAGTCTCATCAGATATTACATTATTGTTTGATTGATCAGTGAACTTCAGTGGCTTCACCTTTGTTGTTATACGTAAATGAACCGTTTCCGTCAAATTTAGCTGCATTTTTCATGCGCAGCACCACTTGCAGATAGAGGCAAGGAAAGAATTCAGCAATATTGGGTCGGCAACAGTGATTATCCTTTTGAACAAAATACAGTCATCGGCGAATAAACGAATATTTACATCTGGGCTAACAACTCTGACAATATCATTTATATACGTTAAAACAACAACGGGCCAAGCACACTGCCCTGAGGAACACCCGAGGAACCACCAAGAATACCGGAAGCATTACCATTAATGTGGACAAATTGACTGCGATGCGACACGTACGAACCTATCCAATTGACAATCTCAGACGGTATTTCAAGACACTAATCTAGGAAGAAGTTTGCCGTGTGGAACTTTATTAAAGGCCTTGCTAAAGTAAAAAAAAAATAATATCGACCTGACCAGATTTGTCTAAAGTAGCAGTCAAATCATGAACTGTTGTGAGAAGTTGGGTAATGGTAAATAAACACGGTCGGAACCCGTGCTGAAATGGTGTAAACAAGTTTCTACCTTCTAAGAAATCTCGAACATAATTGCTCACAATACGCTCCATACGTTTTCACGAAGTAGTCGTAATAGAAATAGGACGATAATTAGTGACTTCTGAACGATCACCCTTTTTATGAATGAGAACGAGACTTGCGGTTCGCCAGTCACTACGTAGCACACAAGAACTAAAAGAAGCGCGAAAAGAGTAAAGGCTTTTTCACATGTTGCGATTCTCGTCCGAATTCGGTGCGATTTCCAGTAAATGTGCGACTAAAATCGCAGTCGCACTGTCGCAGCGGCTCTGCGACTGGTTCCCACTCAAGTTGGTATTTTGTCGCAGGGTCGGTGCGATCATTTCATCGTCAAACAGCCGTTCATTTGCCAGCTTGCATCCGCGATAGTTGCGTATTCGAAAATAACTTTAGACACCTTAAAACGTTTGGTTTAAAGCCTAATTATTAAAAATTTCTAGTTACATATTGTATTCGTAAAACATTTGTGTTTATTAAGACGTTTTTGTTGTATTTTAGGCAAAGTCAAACGCGTCGCGTCCGTGTCCGAACAGCCGGCCGCGCCGACAGAAATTGCGCAGTTGTTGGAGCATCTGTAACCAAACATTGCGATCGCACTCGCGGCGTCGGCTGTCGCACCGATTTTTTTCGCAACAGTCGCTGCACGTGAAACAGGCTTAAGAAAACGTGCAAGCGATTCTGCATATCTGCGCAGCAAGGTGTCTGGGATTTTATTAGGCCCACAACTAGACTTAGTTTTTAAGTTTAGTAACATAGCAAACACACCGCGAAACGAGATAAGATCGGGGTTTAGTGGGGTATTTATAGCAACGGCGGTGTACGTATCTAAATCAGAAAACACAGATTGGAAGTATAAATTAAACTCTTCAGCAATTTCTTTTTATCAGTGAAAGCCACGTCGGTAATCTTTATCTGGTCCACAAGCTTTGTACTTTCTGAAAGATAATGCCGAAGTTTTGCAGGATCATGTTTCAAGAAGTTAAGAAGAGTGCACAAAAAATATTTATTTCTAGCTTCCTTGACCTGCTTAGTCATTTCATCCTGTAAACCTTGGACGTTTCCAGTTTCACGAGCTCTTTTAAACTTTTTAATCCGACGGGAAAGGTGAATTATTTCGCGGTTAATCCAAGGCTTCCTACGACCCTGGGCATTTACGCCGATCCGGTATGAAGCTTTCTAAACAAAAGTTACACCTATAAAAGAATTTCTCCCACAGCAAAGTCACATTCTCTTTCAATAAATTTGCTGGAACAAAAATCAAGATAATCCAATACACTTTCTTCATCGGACCTTGAAAAAATCCATCCCAGTTCAACTAACCCTTTTTCTTTGTTTGTAGCGGCTGCGATGACAGTAATAAAGCACTAATTTGTGATCCGACACATTCTCCTCGAGATTGACGGAATAATCAACAAAAGCGCGACTGACAAATATAAGGTCCGAAATTGAGCGACTGGAACCACTTTCTCGTGTAAAATCTTGAACAACTTGGGTTAGATCACATGCGAGCATCATGTCGAATACAATGTCATCACCAGGAGAGCTAGATAGTCGCAGCCAGTAAATATGAAGGAGATTAAAATCGCCAACCGAAATAATTTGCTCGCCTCTATACTTTAACAGGTCATCGTATAGCCGATTAAAGTAGTCTGGACTAGCGGAAGGGGATTCATATACAACGCAAAGTATAATTTTATGACCCCCAACATTAAGACGAAGTATTAGACTTCAGTTATCACTAATTTGATCTAATAGTAGCAAAAATAGACGGCTTTATAACAACCTAACACCACCACCACGAGAGGGACGTTCCCAGAGAAACACTTGATGGGATTCCGGAAAGATTTCAGCATCAGACACAGAGTCATTAAGCCATGTTTCAGCAATCAGAGTGACATGGGGGCCATATTTGAGAAGAAAAAGTTCAAACCACTCTGCTTTATGAACTATATTTCGCGCATTCATGTTCAGGAGACAACATTGTTTAGAAACAGGTGATGGTTCTCGTCATTCATCAACAGGAGCCTCACTGGTAACGGCAACCTTTACTCGTGTATCTGTTGATTAATCCCAAGCAAATAAGTCATTGCCAATTCGTAGTTTGTTATTTACGAGAAATACTTCTAGTTTATTCGTTATCTCGACGCTCGCACTATTCCATAGCAGTCTTCTTTTATTGAGCGTTTCCTGAGGATAATCGTTTTGGATGTAAACGTTGGTACCTTTACGTTTTTTCTGCATTACGCAGGATTTCTACCTTTACTTTGTAGTCTTGGAGACACAGAATAATCGGCCGTTTTCCCACACGTTTCCATAGGCGATTAATTCTTGCAACAGAGGTGCAGGAGACTCCCAGTCGCATTGAAAAAATATTTTCGACAATCTGGCCTCCCAAGCCCTGCTAAGACTCATCTAGTGCGTCTGCTACTCTAAAGATAACAAGATTTGAGCGTTGACTCCGGTCCTCTAAATTAGCAAGCTTCGCAGTTTGTATTGTTATTGCCTCCTCTAGCTTGTTAACGGTCTTTTAAGCACATCCACCTCCAGTGATTTAGCTTTTAACTCAAGCAATACCTTGTGTACTTCTACAATTCTTGACAGCACTTCAGTAACTGATTTATGAGTTCCTGATTGTTGGGTTTTCAGGTCAGCTATTTCCTCGTGAATTGTTGCTTGCCCGTTCATCAACGACTAAAGCATTTCTTCCACCGTTCGCCCTGGATTTGTATTGACGTCACCACATAGTAGCAGCTTACATACATCAAAACAGTCAACTGCAATTTAATAAAGCGTTTTTGCGCGCGGCACAACTATAAGACACATATCATCGCTCTTGAAGCATTAAGGATAAATGACCTGTACGAAAAACCACGACATGGTCAGCCACATGTTCTTGCTGGGATCGCCGCGCCCACTGAAGTTGTAGTTCTGAAGACAGTCCTTTATGGATGGAGTTGATGGTGACGTCACGAACCCGGATGAATCGAGGGGCGTTGCCAGCAGCCTGTTGCTTGGAAGCAGGCGATGACTGGCAGAACTTTATGCAGGGAGCACAGTTCCGCCGACGCTGGCCGAGGGTACTGCGCTGAACAGACAGGGAAGTGCCTGTACAAAAAACCACGACATGGTCAGCCACATGTTCTTGTTGGCCTCGCCGGGCCCACTCCGAGGGAAAGATACTTGTGCGAAATGTGGAAGCCAGGAACATGTGGCTGACATCCGCGAGGCGGCGGCCCGCTGTAGTAAATGCAGTGGGCCCCATCCAGCTTACTCCCGCACCTGTTCCCTCTGGCGTCAAGAAAAAGAAATTCTTTCCTAGAAGCAAAGGAGTATATCCCCTACTTCGGAGCTGAGAGGAAGCTGTCCTTTCTTTAAAGGGAGGTTACTCCGAGGTGGTGCGCAGGGGCCCTGGCCCACGCTTTGAGACGAGGGCCACCCGGTCTCTTCTGAAATCTTGTCGGCTGACCTAAGGGCCCCATCCCCACAACAGCAGCAGCATGCTGCTCCCTGGCCAAGGATGGGGCGGCAATAGCCGTGCCCGCCCTCCTCTTTAAGATTGTGGCGCAGGGTCAGCAGGCTCCCTCTTCTCGCGGAGAGGGCACTACAGCTGTTTCCTCTGCGCAGGAAAGGCCAGCACCGGCTGCACCCGTCAATACTGGCCGCTCTCCTATGAAGGAAAAAAGCGAAGCCCACAGCCTCAGGCCCTGGAGAGGCAGCCAGCAACCAAGGAGCTGCATGGGTCGCATGGAGCTTCCCTGTTGGGAAAGAAAGGTGGAACAGATGGACAGGGTAGAACCACTCCCAAGTACATCAACCACCCTCCATCTAGTTCTGGTCGTGGCTGCGGTTTGCACGGATCCTCCCAGGCCAGCAGGCAAGTCTGCCTGCAGGGCTCAGGAGCACACTGGAACTGCCTTGTCTGCCCCCTCATCAACTCCAGGGTCTGACCAGGACGAAATGGAGTGACCGCACCGAAGAAGCTAAAATCTAAAAAACTCGCAACTCCTCCGAAGTGAAGCACCTGACTCAGTTTTTCCTATGCTCCCGATTTCGTCCCAGCCGTACCAATTTCATCAGACGGTACCAGGTTTTCTGGAGGGATCGTCCGAGCTTTGTAAATTTTCTCTGGAGGAGTTGCGGTGGTTCTCCGGAGAGAAGTTCCCTGCACAGAAGTTCCACTGTTCACGCCACTTGACGCAGTGGCTGCTCGGTTGATGCACTATGAAGCGTTTAGAGTATGCTCTTTTATCGGCCACATTCCTTTACTTTGAATTTATGAACAGGAACGCCAGTCGCACTTCGCCCTGTCAAACGTCCCAGACGTTGCGCTTGACCCCTTCCGATTTCTAAAAAAAAATTAATGGCCTTTCGCCGCAATGTCCGTAGCCATGCCCAAAAATATTTTTGGCGAAAAAATATTTTTGATTACGTGAGCGCGGTTTTATTTTTTAAAAACAGTGTGAAACTATCCGTCACTCAATAATTGATGAAAAGTCAGCTTATTGGTGAAACACCCAACAATATTGTTTCTTAAATTTACACGGCTTTCGAATTACAATGGGTTTGGGCTGTAAAGATTTGTTTAATTTAAATATTTTTTTTAAACTAAATAACTTAGAAATGTTAACATTTTTTTATTTTATTAAAAATATATAATTGCTCCCGGGACCTAATCTAACTTTTCACCGGCTGCCCTACAGGTATATAAACTATAAACAAATGTTTAAAACCTCTCAATTAAATATTTCGCAGTAAAATAAAATCCTGAAGTTGCCAATAAGTGCGTCTTGACGCATAAACAACTGTTTATTCCACCCTGAGGTGGTCCAAGTAAAAATACCAAATATAGTGGGTTTGGAAGAACAATCAATAGTCTTTCGATTCTGGAAGTTTGGTCAGAGTAATTTTGTTTAAAGCGAGAAAACAATTTTTGAAGTTGAGCTCTCGCACCACAACCCAGTGTCGCTTCTTAATGTCTCTTCGCCGCACAGCACGCCACCTGCGACGATAGCTGACACGATTAGGTCCAAAGAAAGAACGGAGTTTTCTGCTGCTGCCCTTGTCCGTCTTTCCGGCTGCAAGGGAAGAAACGGCGGGTATCGTGTAATAATCGGAGGTGTTGCCAGCACGTAGCTATAACAGGCCCGTTGTGCCCTTTGTACCCGAGGGCGGCTCGAAACGTGATGCCTAATACGGGCGGCATCAGTTGACTTGGACTTCTCCTAAAAAGGAAACGCAATAATATCGCTACGAAATCTAGCTGTCACGGATACTGTGGTGAAAAGCGGAACTATTCAGCGACGCAAGAATTTGTCGTTTCAAAGCCGATTTAAACACAAACGAGGCGTGAGCCTCCAACTGCGCGCGTTCGTTAACACCACATCGCCTCGTCGTGTGAGATTGTACGTTCACGGGGCTTTTGTGTTGCTGTCTAAATCTATCCTGACGTCAAGAAGAGAGAGTGATTGCGATGTGTACGTAAGAAATAGCTAGCTTACTAGTGGCTGCTTTTACCTGGCAGCGCATTGCATTTGCTGATATCAAGACAGTGGAAGCCCACAGGAGGACACAGCCGCGCAAAACGGTCAAAGTAGGAAAAGCCATAAAGCAACAAGAGTACAAAAAAGCCTCTTCACACCAAGATGCACCCGACAACTCGAGGTCCTGCTTTCTACCTGCGTGCGCCCACCGTGACACCGTCGCACGCTTTGCCGGGCTCGACGGTGGCGTGCTGTGCAGAGAAGAGGCTCAAGGAACGACGCCAGGTTGCGGCGCGAAAGCTCAACTTCAACATGTTTTTTCCCTTTAGAACAAAATAGCTTTAATTAAACTTTCAAGAACAAAAGGAAATAAACTCTTTTGTAGAAGTCACCATGTTACGTATTTTTCTTTGGGCCACCTCAAGGAAGAATTGACGGCTCTTTAAACGGCAAAACGCAATTTTGCACATATTTAGTTTTTTGTTTTGTTTCTGCAAGATATTTAGTTGTATGGCCTGAAACCTTTTTTGTCTACAGTATACCTACAGGGCTGTCAATAAGAGTGTTTACAGTCGCATCCAGGAAAGCCATAGTTTGTAACGCAACTAAAATATGCTAAAATGGTCATATATTCCTTATTTTTTAAATTTGCTTCCGAGCATACCAAATTCCATGACCATGATTCTTATTACATAGCAATCCGAATACCGTAGGGATTTTAGGCAAAAATATTCCAGTGTTCCGTAAAAAATCTTACTTTTCATCAATTATTGAATGACTCGTAGTTCTACCCCTTTTTTACTAGTTCGAACCGCCATCACCCCATGAAATTTGTGTTTCGACACAAAATATGTTAGAGATGCAGCACAAACGTTACGATGAAGAGCTATCAATTTTATTTTAGGAATCGGAGGTGGCCGTGGGACCTTTCGCATGGCATGGAGAAGTCCTCCTGGTCCCTTGAGGCGCCCGTCGTTTAGGCACCGCGCTTCGAGCCGCCCTCGGGTACAAAGGGCACAACGGGCATGCTATTGCAACGCGCTGGCGGCACCTCTGATTATTACACGATACCCACCATTTCTTCCCTTGCAGCAGGAAAGACGGACAAGGGGAAGCGGCAGAAAATCTACGTTCTTTCTTTGGACCTAATCGTGTCAGCTATCGTCGCAGGTGGCGTGCTGTGCGGCGAAGAGGCGTTAGAAGTGACGCCGGGTTGTGGCGCGAGAGCTCAACTTTAAAAATTGTTTTCTCGCTTTAAACAAAAATTACACGGATTAAACTTAAAGAATAAAAATATTATTGATTGTTCTTCCAAACCCACCATATTTGGTATTTTTACTTGGACCACCTCGGGGTGAAATAAACTGCTGTTTATGCGTCAGAACGCACTTTTTGGCAACTTCAGGATTTCATTTTACTGCGAGATATTTAATTGAGCGGTTTTAAACATTTTTTATAGATTATATACCTGCAGGGCAGCTGGTAAAAAGTTATATTAGGTCCCGGGAGCAATTATATATTTTTGATTATATAAGCAAAAAACGGTAACATTTTCAAAACTTTTTTAGTATTTTAAAAATATTTAAATTAAACAAAACTTTACAAGCCCAACCACATTGTAAGTCGAAAGCCGTGCAAATTTATGAAAAAATAGCGTTAGGTGTTTCCCTAAAAGGCTGATTTTTCATCAATTATTGAGTGATGTCTAGTTTCACGCTGTTTTTAAAAGTAAAAACCGCGCTCACGTCATCAAAACATTTTTTTCGCCAAAAATATTTTAGGGCATGGCTACGGACATTGATAGCAAAAAGCCATGATTTTTTTTTTCTTTAGAAAGCGGAAGGGGTCGAAGGCAACGTCTGGGACGTTTGCCATGGAATGACCCACAGTTGTACAGAACGCATAATCCCTTACACCCAATGCTGTTTTGGGGTGATGAACCATTTGGGACTTACCAGTAGATTTTTAAGTTTTTAGATGCTATTGGTCTTCAACATCGACTGTGATACTTTAAAGCTTTTCACTCTTGTTCATTATTATTTGTGACATAATCCGGTTTAATGTTTCATTTCCTTATTTTTATCCCCGAGCGCTGGACTGCTTTATTCTTGTTTACCCTCATTGTGGTAATTTCCTTCTTTGGCGCTCTTTGGCCTCAGCAGACCTTGCGCCATAAAAACGCAATTCAATCAAGACTCACATTGTTTGAGTCGGGTCAAAATAGTTTCGAAATTGTACGCTCAATGTAATTTTGCATAAGTAGCTGCTTTGAAATATAATTTGGCTTCGCATGTTCATTAACACAAATTTGTTTCGCTGTCTTTCACAAATATCTAGTTTGCCACTGATCCCTTGTTGTACGATATCTAAAGCTTTGGTACTAACTATGTGAGTCTAATTGCTCATAGTGTGAATATACTACTTTTTCTAATAAACCACATAGTGTTGTGAGTTTGGTTTCAACAGAGATAATTGCTGCGGATATATTTATATTTAAAGCTTCCAACAAGATCTTAACTATTTCTAACCAATGGCGAGAAAACTTATTTTTAGTGCATCCAGACTATAACCACTATTGAGATCCAGACGCAAAGACAACCCTATGCTTAAAAAGTGGGAGTTCAATATGTTTGATAGAATTACGACTATATGTGCAACAATGTCATTAGTAATTTAACTCAAGCGTCTACTTGCTGCTTGACAGGTAACACCATACACATTTTCTTTGTTTCTTTAGGGCCAATAAATTAGCCACATATTTGTGTTTGATAAAAACATTATCACTGACCCTTGTCGAAATACAAATATAAATGTTTGAACAACAAGTGCTAAACAGCTGAACCTCTTGAACAATCTCTTCAGAATCCTCCTTCGTAAAAACAAATATACACCGAAATTGTCTAATATAACTATTATAAAACTATAAATGTGTGTAAAGCTATAATGCAGGAACAAAGACGAGGGGGTCACGAAAGGAGCACGGCCTATAGATATCTGGATCTGTGGGAAGCGTGCGACCTATGCAAGAACATCGACGTCAGGTGCCTAGGATCCTTGCGGTTATTTATTTTTAAATATGTAAGGCAACGTGCATCTACAAATTATATGTTTAAACCCTATCCCTTCAGGTCGTTGAGTTATTCTTGTCTCAATATTATATGGTATCCACCATCAATATTTTCTAAGTTTGTACATTAGCAGAAAATTGAAATGAAACTCCCATTTTTTTGCATATTTCGCAAAAGCTTTTAGAATTGCGTTTCACACTGTATTGTGGGCGAGTCCCCTCCGTGCGCAAACTGACCGTCACCCTCAAGACCTGGTTACTGGTCAGAGCACGCGAATGCAGTAACAGTTAAATCACATTTTTACACATGGCTAAACCAGGTTACAAATTTAAGAACATGTATTAACGCTTGTACGTCCTATCGGCGTTCCTCCACTCCTCAGTTTGGAAAAGTGTGTCTTCGATATATATTTTTTGGCAGTGCTTTATGTGATGCGGTCTCGCATATCGGCTCTAGACACAAACACAACAGATAACTAAATCAACAACGATAAATAGGCGGCAAGTAATTTGTAGATTATCCGCCACCCGCGAAAAATGATGATAGAGTTCCCGAAAATCTTTGGCTGACTAGCGGTGAAGAATGTTAATAAGTCTTCATAATTAGTGTTTATATCAGGCGGGCAGAAGTTGTTGTCACTCTCTCTTTTGTCCTGTGGGCGAGATGAACAGAATCACGGCGCCGCCATTTTCAGAACAATGCTATCGACACGAGCGCACGAAGACAAGGTGATTACCTCATCCCAAATGAACTACTCTTTTTAACTTTAGTTCACACTCCTGCGTGTTCTGGGCCTATAAAACGGCTAAGCTGAGCTATCGATTTCCTTGCCTGTTGAAAGAGCCCGTAATATCCGCAATGGGTGAAGGCAGGAGGCGATTGCAGCGACCCTTGCTTTCGCCGGGATTCTCGCGAAAATCGAGCGGCAAAGAGAGTGAGCTCGGAAGCCAGAGGAGTTCGCGGGTTTCGGCGGACGGGCCTCATCAGTGGATCGATGTGTGACGGCACTACGAGCGACATATTTAAGGGCTGCACACCATTGTGAGCATTAGAAAGCAAAGCTGGGGCTGGGGGCGATCTTTGCGTGCGGGCCTCTGTGGCGCCGGTACAATATCAACCCGGAGTGTGCTTATACGCTCCTTTTTATAAAAACAAACAAACAAAAAACTCTAAGCTCGGTTTGAACACTTGAGTTTTACATGTAGGTTAAGGTCAGATAACGTATATAGAGTCATAGGGACCATTACGAAAACGCGCATAAAGAATACTTTTGTGGGAGTTTCAACCTGAGCCCAAGTGAATCCCAACCGAATCCACACAAACTACGGCAAACAAAAATGAGTTATCAGGCTCCAAACTTGCTCAATCATGTTGACAATGATCTCGTTTTTTCGTACCTTATCTAGAAGACAAACAGGCTGCAAAGGACATTTTTATACGCAACAATATCATTTACGCATATAAATATTCAACCTTATACTTCACCATGTTACCATTCCCCTGCTGATTTGTAATGCGTCTTCGACTGTACCTTAGGACATGTTCTAGTTTTTTTCCTTATGATCATTTTTGTTTTGAGCGAAATATATATATTTTTATTTGTACATATTTTTATGTGCCTACTTGCCGTTCAGACTGTTATTTTATTGCACCAAGGGCTGTGACAAGTGTTGCTGTTATTTTTGTTTCCAAGTGTATTGCAATTTAATTTTAACTGTATTAGTATTTTTATGCTGCTCGGTGTTTTATTCATGTAACATGCCGCTGGCGTACTTTTTTAGCGTGGCAAATGTATTCTGCGTGCTGCTCGGAACTCTATAGGGTCAGGGGGCCCCGTCAGGCAGCAACGCTTTTTTCCCTGCCTCCCTTATGGTTTTGCCGGTGAAAATAGAAATAAAAAACGAACGAACGAATACTGTGCCGATCGAGCTATGCAGAGGAGGTCTTGGAGATAACTAAGACTTTGTGTATAAAATTCACAATATACACTACCTGATCATGCTGACAAAAGCATCAGGATACAAAACGTGTTGATCTACCATCCACATAATGCGCGTGGCTGCGCTAGCCCCGCAGAAAACAGTCCCATCCCCATCACACTGATAGGATGTGCACCCCCCCCTCCCCGCCCCCACACACACACACTTCGTACGTGTGGTAGCTCAATACAGTTTATGTCCTACAGTCTTTGTCAGCATGATCAAGCTAGCGTACTTTTTAGTCATGCATGCTCTGGTTGAATCGCTTATCATGGTTACTAACACATGTGGTAGCATTTGAGTCTCGACATTAACATTTATGAGTAGTACGAGAATACGCGCCGACGCCGTGTTCGCATTAACCATGTCGTGCAGTGTACTACGATAGAAAAGAGCAACAAGTGAAGAACCGCGTGTAGACAAGGTTTCTGGTGGCTCTTTTAGAACGACGATTCTACACACACTCAATTGGTGAATTGGCGAACGACAAGACTTGCGAATAATATGCCAAATAACAAAGATAGAGTCTCTTGACGACGTGGACTCTGCAAAATATCGCGACCTCGATAAAATGTAAGTTGAGGAGGCTCGTGCCGCGCTTTCATCTACGTGTTTCTCGCGCTTCTGTACGACGTGTTTCTTGAAAGAATTGCGCAACGATCACAGGATGTGATGCGTTTATACAACGTCAGCTGTGCTGCTTACTCAACGACATGACGGTGACCATCGATTGACATTGCGCCGATTGTGCTTCATGCGGTGATGTGATATTAAAATGACGTTGCGTTGATTTATCGTCGATACGTTGTTGAATAAATGATTTTGAAGCCGTGATGTGTCCTCCCGCCAACTTTGCGGGGAAACTGAATTCGTGCATAGGTCACGTGACGTAAAGTTTTCCGCTAAATTAGGCGGAAAATCTGATCTGGTGCTTAGGTCACGTGACGTCATTTTTTCACTAAATTAAGCGGGGAACCTGAAGTTCCCTTTAGGTCCCATCACATCAGGTCACGTGGCATCGATTTTCCCGCATAATTTGGCAGGGAAACTGAATCGGTGGACAGGTCACGTGACGTCATTTTCCCACTAAATTAAGCGGGGAACCTGAAGTTGCCTTTAGGTCCCATGACATCAGGTCACGTAGCATCAATTTTCCCGCAGAATTTGGCAGGGAAACTGAATAGGTGGACAGGTCACGTGATGTAATTTTTCCACTAAATTAAGCGGGAAACCTAAAGTTGCCTTTAGGTCCCATGACATCAGGTCACGTGGCATCGATTTTCCCGCATAATTTGGCAGGGAAACTGAATCGGTGGACAGGTCACGTGACGTCATTTTTCCACTAAATTAAGCGGGGAACCTGAAGTTGCCTTTAGGTCCCATGACATCAGGTTACGTGGCATCGATTTTCCCACATAATTTGGCAGGGAAACTGAATCGGTGGACAGGTCACGTCATGTCATTTTTCCACTAAATTAAGCGGGGAACCTGAAGTTGCCTTTAGGTCCCATGACATCAGGTCACGTGGCATCGATTTTCCCGCATAATTTGGCAGGGAAACTGAATCGGTGGACAGGCCACGTGACGTCATTTTTCCACTAAATTAAGCGGGGAACCTGAAGTTGATTTTAGGTCCCATAACATCAGGTCACGTGGCATCGATTTCCCTGAATAATTTTGCAGGGAAACTGAATCGGTGGACAGGTCACGTGACGTCATTTTTTCACTAAATGAAACGGGGAACCTGAAGTTGCCTTTAGGTCCCATGGCATCAGGTCACGTGGCATCAATTTTCCCGCATAATTTGGCAGGGAAACTGAATCGGTGGACAGGTCACGTGACGTCAATTTTTCAGCTAAATTTAGCCGATAAACAGACGGCTTAGAAAAACCGGCGAACGGTCCACTAACAGCTGTCGTTGAAAAACAAATATTGCAGCTGCAAAACTTGTTCCGGAGGTTTTTCGATAATAGACCACCGGCCTTGAAATGTCCTTTCTCGTTTTCATTTCGCTTTACGGATGTCCCTACTTTAAGCACATTCTAAGTTGGTATGAGGTTATATGTAGGAACTGCAGGACTAAATTGAATGCAATTTGGGCTGTTCCAGCTTCCGTCCGAGCGCTGTCAAAGCCTCCAGAAGACACAAAAACGTAAGCACGCAAACCGAATACAGGTGGCGCTTTTGAGCCTTATTGAATGAGTAGGTAGGAACATACGCGCGAAATGACCGAAGCCGGGAAGTTGCTTTAGACATTTCTTGTTTGGTCCCCTCAGACCGTACCGTCTGCTCTGTTCCAACTTAAGGCAAAACCAAGTATAGAAATATAGATGCTTTGCGATCAATCTGCACCGAGGTTTTTAAGAGTAATAAGCAATTTGAAAATTGCATCTCGAAGCAAACTGCAAAAAAGGACTAGAGTACATTTCGGATTATAGTCCAGGGACCATAAGTTTAAATGTTGAAAATTTTCGAAGCCCAAACTTTATGCAATATTTTCTATTGTTTTCTTTTATTGACGGATTTTGTGAATCACTAAGAATGTTAATGATAATTAATGCATTAAACA
>JAZHYW010049703.1:0-30461 GCA_037355805.1 Ixodes ricinus | reverse complement strand
CCATTTCTTTAGACATTCAAGTTGTTTCTGACCTATTTAAGATTTTACCGAACGTGCATTGTTACTAAGTCATCGGTTGTTTATGCGCATGAAAAATAAACAAGTGAATAAAAATAGCTATATGAAAACAGATTTAAAAACGCTTAAAACTACTTTGCGTGATGCTGCATTAAAGTTTAACATACCAAAACTTTTGTTGGGTGAGGGACACAATAGACAATGATTTCTAATATTTTTCACACTAAGATCTTTCTTCTCAAGTATTAAACGTTCTGCCAAATGATGTGCAGTAAACATCAAAAACGCAGCAAGGGCTGCCTTGCACGTATTTGCACATTTGAATACAATAGGCTTGAATAAGGCTTTTTCTTTTTCATTCAAGTGTTGGCCTTCAGCCTTTAAGAAGCAGCAAAAAGATATTGTCTTTAATAGAGTTGTTTTCTACGGCGAAAACAGACACCCTTTTTGTATAGTTTTTCACCTTGAGGTTCCTTCTTTTATTCGAAAATTTGCCAGATCGTCCACGTTTTCGCTATGACTCAATTTATAAATTCCTAGCTAGAATAGCTTGAGTATCAAGAATAGTTTCGGGTATTTTTATGTTAATTTTATATGCTCAATGATTGTGCGCGAGCTTGAATTTCTCATGTACAATGCATATATCGTGGCATGGGTTAATTAAATGCAATGACATCAAAAATGCAACAAAAAAAACAGTCGTCAATTTACATTGTCAAATAATTTAAGTTCTGTTTACGATTGTTCTTTGCTAGATAAAATTCCTACTACAAGGACACCTACTTACACCTTATCGATTTAATTTTGCAAAATCATAGTTGTCAGCACAAAATTGTTAAAATAAGCAATGGTACGCAGGATCAATTTAGGCTAACCGCAAATGTTCTTTCGGCAATGAACAACATCATTTAGAGGCACGATGTGGTCGTTTTTCTGCACCAGCAGCATACAGCAAAGATCGCAATGCCAGTCATAGATATCGTGTGAATGCTATTCTTTCAAAAGATGTAAACAAAAACGCGTTTTGTTTTCTTTCACCTCTTGATTATTTGAATACCTGAGCTCGTCAGTTGCAAATAAAATTAAAGGCTATTCTTCAAATTAACCAGACGTTTTCAACATATGTTGAAAGTATCTGTTGACAATATTACCACAATGTTATACTCCATAAGTGATGTCTTTCTGATACATTAAGAGTGCGTTCTACATGAACTTTTGGTGCACCTCACGCGAGACTACAATGCACGTTTGAACGCTCTTGCTCGTATTCCTCAATTTAACTGAACATTCGTTAATCCATCCATTTGTTTTAGCTTAGGCAACCCTTTAAGTACATTACGTAAAGAGGAGAACCACTTATATTATGTAAATAATACACAAACTATAAAAAGATACACTCAAGGCGACGCATCAAATATTTCTGCAATGAGAAACCGGCTCCGGCGGGGGTAGTTTTAATATTCGTCTCCGCGACTTGCGGTGCGATCTCGACATTTTCAGCAATGGTAGACTATACGCTTTAAACGGGTATATCTACGTGTTTGCCTACCAATTGATGTACTCATCAGAACTTCATTACAAAGGAGTACGCATGACACTAAAAAGTTAAGACCGATAGCGATTCCATCAAAGTGTTTATAAAACTGGATTGCCTCAGGACCTTGCCGTGTAGTCATCTTTCATGCAACCTGCGCTCAAACGACCTTGCCAAAACTGTAAGGGCTTACTGATATATAAATACGCAAATGGTACATTTCTCATATCTATCTCTATATATAAAAACTTACGCTCGCACCATTAGCTTTTATTAAGTTAATGCCAGAAAGCTAGTTAGCTTCTTTGAAGTGGATGGTTCTTACTGAAATTAACATTCATAAAACAGAACTGATGTGTTTCAATAGTTCTTTGCAAAGCTAATTCATATTTTAAAAGGGGTGAAACTGAAACATTTTTCTTCGGACAATGTACATCGACCGAAATTATTTGCAAGCGAATTTCATATCTAAATACTTTTTGTCGACAAGTTGCTAATGATTTCGACTGATTAAACTCGAGATAAAGCTCTTATTTCCAGTTCAGGCTCCAAAAATGAGCTCTTCAGCCCCTATAGATCATTAGGTTTCCGGTAGCTGTATGTCATACTATTATGTCTCGTTAATATGGACACCTTGGTTCTACGAAACAATTGTCCATGTGTGCATTCTGAAAACTTTAAAGCGTTTACTTTCCTGCAAAACACTTGGGAGAGTAGAATCACTACAACATACGGAGGAATCTCGACAAATGACGAGGCTGGTCGTTTCTGCCCAGATTAACGTGGTTCATATTAACCATACATACATGACTGTAATTTTGTCTTTACGGCTTTAAATTGAGCGTCGGGCCGCTGTTTATTTTTTCATTTTTTATCTGTTTAGTTCTACGCCTGTTGGAACAAGCTTCTTGAGACCGACGAACTCCTGGTAAGAGAGCTACAGTGCATAATATTTTGTCAAACTTTCTTTATATAATTAAGACCTTTCAAGTGCAGTATCTCGTTTTATTATTGAAAACATATCTGTGGTGACAAACAGTATATGTAGGCCAAGTTGACTCTCAGCAAATTACAAAAGGCTATACGTGTCAACATAAAAACACACGAGACAAAAACGCCAAGCTATTAAATTCTATCTGGTACTCAGGGGTCATGTTTCCAATTCGGCAGATAGTTCTTGTGGCCGTTGATAAAAGGGCATATTGCCAATCAGGCAGTGACTGCCACAATAAACTCAGATTGCTGTCTCGGTGTAAATCCAATTCACAGAAATTATTTCAGTGTACATCTCGTTGACTTTACAAACGGCCAGCAGTTTTTTGACAATACATTTATCTAAGATGTGAAAAAAAGGAGGAAACATCTGTCACGTCGTTTCAAATTCCAAAGTATTTTATATGTTTATATTGAAGGATAAAGCTTTTCTTTCGATTTTGATCAAACTCCATCCAAGATAGAGATACTCGCTTTACACCCATCATTTTTCCGAACCTGACAGACAAAGGTTGGATTCAGCGGAGAGGACCTCGAGAAGTTCAAAGGAGCCATCGTAAGTAGTCATTATTTCTTGTTAATATTTATTTATTTTGTTATTTATTTATTCATTTATTTATTACAATGCTGGTTCTTCTTTAGGACAGTTTTAATGATTAAGGAAATAACACACATTTTGCCAGTTGGAAAACTTGATTCGTTGCACGTGCACTTTTCTTTCCTTTTAAGAACAATTGTAGTTAATTGGAATGCGAACTCTTAATTTGCCTAAAGATTCGAAGCATGCAGAGCCTCTACGGCTGGTGCTGTGTCAGCCGGCAGCAGCGAGAACATGAAGATGACAGATCATTCTTCCTAGAAATAGGCCTGAAGGGGATATTAAGCTGTTCGAAGGGGAGGGGGGGGGGGCGCAACTCAACCTACGCGCCCTGGGCGTTCCACAAAACCAAACTTTTAATAATCCGTAAACATTGTTTTTTTTTTCATTATTATTGTTATTAAAGCAACGACGCAAACATTGTGACACACTTGCTTTATCTTTTGGGGTATATCAAGAAAAGAACGGCCTGTCGCAATATTCGTTCAGTCCAGCTGTTAAGAAATGCAAGCCGTCACGCATGATTTCTATTTTTTGGGGGGATTTCAAGGATGCTAGGGAAAGAACCATGCCACAATGTTCGGTTCCGTTAATAACAAAGAGGCCGTGCATGATTCTAATTTTTGGTTTTCTATAATACTTAGATGGAGTTGCTGTCATAAAAATGTGGTCCCGAAATTCGCTTCGGTGCCCCATAAGAAGACGGATGTGCTTAAAGCAATTTGTACTCGCTTTAATTGCTCGTAATATTTCAGACTGTATTAGTTTCTTTAAAATTTGACTGTGGATTTTTACACTTCCAGAAATGCGCCAACGGAGTTCTGCAAAAGACCCTGGAGCCGTCGGAGTAAATGAAGGGTGTATCACAGGAAAAAAAAAAAACTCTGTAAAACTTACAAAGCTTCGTTACCTCAACCCCCATGTCAAGATAATAAAGTTGTTCAGCATTTGTTTTTAAATTTTTACATAAATTATCAATCCCTTCATGTTTTATCCTGCAAATATCAGCATAGTCCTCGTGTCAAAATAGTCATCTCTTGGTTATTTTATAGAACCAAACTGGACGCGCACTTTAACGTTTCCCGCAAAATAGTGTCCATTTTTTTTTAAACGAATACGACATCTTATTATTTATATTTAGAGGGCAGCATGTCCTTGGTTTGTTTTTACTTAATCATTCCGAGCAATTCCAGCCGAATCATTTTAACTCTGTATTCGCTTCAAAAGAAAAAAACTGAAGCTCCAAAGAGCGACTCGTTTTGCGACGATTTCCACACCAGCACCGACCCTCGCAACAGCTGGGACTCTTCACTGCTGTAGAACACGCCTCCCTCGTCCGGACACAGAGGAAAAAAAAGTTAGAGGAGCCGGCGTGTCCATATCCCGGGAAACACGAGACGGCACTACGTCACTTCCGTTTCTCTCCGAAATGTCGCCAACCGGCACCACCAAACTCCCGACAGACGCCATTTGAATCGTTCCTTCACATAGCACCCAGCAAGCGCATCGCGCCTCGAACGCGCTCTCCCTCTGGTGTGCTTACCGAGTCCTCAAAAGTGGTCCCTCGATGTCCGCTTGACGGCGTCGTAAAAGAGTCACGCTACCTCCTGCCGCGATCCTGGCGGTGTGTCACGACAACGGAAGTGGAGGCGGCAGACACCTGTTCCGCTGCGGGTCGCTCTCCACCTTTGACAGCTCACGGAAGCTCCGGCAACCGGAAGTTGGGAACGCCGCGACGACAGCGCCACTCGCGTTCCCTCGTACTCGTTAGCCGGGACTTCTACTACCAACTGCCAGGAGCGCGACATCCGAGAGCACGACACGTCGACTCCCCGTGACGTCATTTGTTGCTGCTTAGGAACTATTTTTGGTGCATGGGCAGTATAGGACGCTAAATCCACCAGTGGAAGACGGAATCCAGGCACCGTAGCTAGCCTAAAGCTAGGTGTCCGCGATACTGGAGTTGTGTTGCCTTCGTAACATGGCTGCCCGGGCACTTCCGCCACAACTTGTGCCACGTGACAACATCTCCGTTTCCGTTTTTAGCTTCTTGTCAGAAAACGTTTATCAAGTAACGCCGAGTAGTGCCGGTCGAATAGCAGACGTCTTGGTGGTCTTCCCCTAAGAAAGAGCTTGAAGATGCGTCTCGTTCTGGTCAGCGTATTCGCCTTGTTTTACGTCACTGCAGGATTGGACCTCTGTCCACACCAAAGTAAGTACACTTCTGCATGGAGCCTTCCTTTGAAATAATATTTTGAAGGAAGGCTAGAAACCACAGTTGCCGGCTAACGACCGTCTTATCGCTAGTATTTCTGCACAAACCCCCTTCTCATATTGAAAAAAAAATGAGCATGACATTTTAGTATTTTGCATACATCAAGCAAGTACACTTTTCGGACTAGTTATGGTTTACTTTTCTTTTGTTGATAACGGCATGTAAAAAACATACCATGTTGTTGGTGTTTGTTTTTGTTTTTTACAATAAACCGTCTTTTCTTATCGTTTTTTGTGTCCTCGTTGAATGGAAGGATGACTATTTGCTTATATCCTACTCAAGCATTACTAAATATTTTTCTCACAAACTATCTTATGCTCCAGTCAGTTTGTACCATACCTTATTAACTAGCGTAAAATAAATTACAACAAAAGTTAGTTTAAGAGTTAGGACATCTTTGTCTTCGACATCTCCTGCGTTCGTTTCCCCAATAAAATATTTATTTCTGCAGAAGAAAATGCCAGCTCTAATGCAGGTGTGTGCAAATGCGTATTAATATAATACCCCGGGCTTGTTGTTTCACCAAGCTAAACTTCGAGGGTGAAAATACTACACCACCAGAGTAATTTAGTTCACGTCAAATTTAACTCCAGTCATTTATTCAGGACATTTCTGAATAAAGCCCTAAATTTGAAATAGTAGCCTGAGTTACAGGGGCTACATTAGTGAAATTTCAATTGCTTGCTACAGTATGAAGTATCATAACAAACTGAATTAAACATAAATAATGCCATCAAAGGGGTACGTTACATAAATATCTAAAAACTTTCTTTTTAATATAAGGGTTTGATGAAAGGTTACAATGCCTACAAATATATGAAAAAAGGTAATTACCGAATTGCCGACTGTTTCTATAGCTTTTACTTTAAAATCATTAAAAATAATTTATTGGAAGTAAAATGCATTTCAAATACTTCGAAACACGATTCGTTCGCACAATAGAAATAAATGTTAGAAGCACCAGTTTGAAATCTAATCTAATTCCAGTGAAAAGGTGATGCGCCTGCAACTCCCAACTTTGATATTTTAAGAAGGAGGTGATATAATCCAAGTGTTACAGCTTCATGCATTACATTCCTTTAGGTTGCTGTCGCCAATGCTCGTGCCCCTCCAACTTCGCCTTTATAAGCTAGCGTTTATCATGCATTATTTTTTACATCGAGGTTCCTAAATTACGTAGATGTGTGCTTTGGTCATTACGAAAACGTACAGCACTAGCTATCACTGCCATATAACTTAAGGTTACCTCACACATTCGCGTTTAAGTGTGATCAACTGTGTTGCCACAGCCTGTAACAGCATTGGCGCCATCTATCGCTAGCCTTGGAACACTTTCAACCTAATTTTTCTAAACGCATTTTTTTAATTTTTGGCTTTATATAATTGTAGCCATGTTATAAACGACAATTTCTCATTATTACGTAGTGCGTAGATTTGATCTCTCAAATACTGCAAAACATTCAGTGCAGTCATACGAATGTCCGAAGTGTTCCAGAGCCACGCAATAGATGGCACCAGTGCGTTCTTTCGTGTTAAGCAGTCAGAAAGCGGTCAGAAAGTAGTTAATCACACTCAAACGTAAATGTGCGAACCAACCCTTATTCACGAGTCATAAAGCGGTCAGAAAGTAGTTAGTCACACTCAAACGTAAATGAGCGAACCAACCCTTATTCACGAGTCAATAGAAGCAGAGTAGATCATGCTTAGGGGCGAGTTGTGGGACTGTACAACTTACCTGTTCTGTTCCTAACTTTCACCGTCAGAGCACCTCCAAGGGGCGATAGACAAGTGCCACGGCAAACTTTCCAAACTCGGAGAAATATCAAAACAAGTAAGGCATTCGCATTCTTTTTTTTTTTGTACGTCCATAGTAGACATGATTAGGACGTCTACCTTTCACAAAAAAAAAATGCACACTGCACGACACTGTTAGCGCGAACAAGCATAGGCATGTTTTCGCAGTTTATATCGAAAGATTATTGGTTGAGCATGAAATGTTACCGCTTAGGCTAGCGTCTTAAATGAACACTTTCTCCCACACTCTGTTAGTTTTGATGACACCATTTCGATATTAAAGGAACCATGAAATATTTTTTCAACTTCTTCCTACTTAGCTTTCCTCCCCAACTCAAAGGCGAAATGAGAAATCACGTGATCGTGAAGTGCTTGGGCACCGGACGCCATAACTCCAAGCTTTCACTGCGCTTTTTGAGCACCCTATAGAACTACTCATTCGCAAGTGATGAGCGCCGTCACGGTACTCATTGGCCACACGAAAGCGAATCCAAATATTTGTCCACGTATCAATTGTTGACGAGATCATACATCAAAGTGACGCAGTGCTCATGTCCGATGCGTGAGCAGGAACCGGCTGACGTGCTTTTGGTGCCGCAGACATATCACATTGAAAAGGCAGGAGAGCTTTCGAAGGAAAGGAGGTACAAAATAGTCCGCTATATTTTCAAATTTTTGTACTAAAAAGCGGGCGATTAACTTTCTACCCTCTTTCTTTTGATCCACTGAACGATAGGTAAATAGTAAAATTGCTGAAAAAAAAACTAGCAATGGCTCGTTCGTGATAACAGTGTCGCAATAGAAAGGTTTCGTGGACAGTTTTTCATCTTCCGCTAAGCTCTGCGCAACAAAGACGCCGCTACTGCGCATGCGCGCCGCTATAGTCTTGTCTGCAGCACGATTCCGGATATCGTAGCGGGCTGCCGGAAGTCGTTACGGGACAGCGGAAACGATTAACGAAAACTTCCTCTTAACGCTAGTTCTAGCATGTTCTTTCCCCGGTGACGACAGCTGAATATGAAACTTGCGAAATTGAAATAAGAAAGGTTTCACCGCACCCATTTAGAGATGCAAACAAAAACAGCCGCCATGCGGCGGACGAAACGTGAAACTAGGAAACAAAGCTCTCAAAACACCTGGACTGAGTCGTAAATTTCTATTCGTCCTTCTCTCCTCTTTGAAGTGGAAGCGATGAGCAATTCGCATCAGTTTCGCCCCACTAACATCGTCACGTGACTTCCATTCACTTTGACAGGAATATTCGGTAGCGCACGTTGTCTGGAACGCGTCTCCGACTCACGGGCTAGAGCTGTCTTTATTTATAGTTTTCTCGATTTTCCGCTAATGGCGTCACAACTGGTTCATACCGCCGCTTTCAGCGTGGGACAAAAAATTGCAGTGGCTTAGCTCGGCTATGCCAGGATATACGTAGCGTGCGCTTAGGTTCTCCATGTCTATACCACACTGGCATATCGCCTCGCTACATGTACACCCCCATGATATCTCTGCACATGCCCACAAAATGAGAGCGCTATCAAGCGGCTCCGGTGCAACGTCAGACTTGGCTACTGCGCAACGCAGGCGCACAGCTGAGCACGCGGTGGCGCCAGTGCGTCTGCCGTGGCTATGACGTCCCTCCTCTGGAATGCGCAGACCGGCGAGGCGCGCGCGGCGGCGGCGGCGGCTCCGGCGCGCCAGCTGTGCGCCGTGTGACGTCACTGCTCCTCGCGCATGCGCAGCTACAGCTCTCCAGGAGCCACGCGAAACTGCTCAACCTCGGCCAGTGTAGCTACACGCTACAAAAGATGACTGGGCGTTATACGCTCCCAGAAATCTGGAGCGTATGGTTTCATTTTGCAAAGCATTTGGGAAACCCGATCGCTGCAGTATGTGCGAAGGCAGCTCGGTGAATGACAAGGTAGAAAATATCAGAAAAGTGTAAGGGTGTGAGATAGTTGTTTGGATATCGAATATTGCTGCGTCATTCATAGCCTTCACGAGGAAAAGCCACGACAACCGGTCACCTTAACAGTGCTGAGTCTATACTTCGTTTTACCTTAAGTCCAGACGCAGCTGACGGTTTACCAGCCGATGCGAACAAGCGGAAAGCGCCAAAAGCGCGCCATCTGGTGTTCTTCATGTTTATATACGTGTTCTATCATCGCTGACCCAATCATAAAAAAAGACCTCGTTACGTGCGCTTTTGATGCTGCTTGATTGGTCCCATTAGCTCGTACTGTCGTCTGCGTAGAATGTAGGAGTTGGCTCTCCAAAGTGCTTTGCACCAAAGTGGACTCACAGGATTTCTTGGAGGGTGCGACAACGTACCAATATAGCTTCCTACGCCCATTCAGCCCAACGGCGAACGGAATAAACGCCATTCCAAATATCAAACAGCTCAAGCTGCCGTCTTTGGCTTTTTTGGAGTGTGCGACAACTTGCCAGTACCTTCCAACGCCGTTGGGCTGAACGCCGAACGGCGAACAGAGTAAACGCCGTTCCAAATATCACCCTCTAAAAACTGCCAACTTTGGCTACCTGGCTGTGAAACGTATTCTGAGCATGCGCACTGCAGTCTGCCCACGATTCCGGGGGAAGCCTTTAAAGTGACCGCATAATTCGGCTCGTTAACGTATCGCGCTGAGATTTTTCCACGGAGGCGCCCCAAGGTGATAGAAGAGGGACTTAAGGTGAAAGCGTCGCATCAAAATTTGGTTGTTGTGACCAGTCAGACGATGGCGTGGATAGCAAACAAAAACCGTAAGCATAAAAATTCTTTTATTTCTTTTTTTTCAATTTTATTTAGGTAAGTTTGTTTTTTTTGAACGTTTGATGCAATGTTTACACCACCTTCGGGCACCTCGCGGTAAATCGTAGCGCCAAACGTTACCGAGCCGATTTGTTCGGTCACTCTAAAAGCTTCCCCTGGATTCGTGAGCACGCTGTAGCTCTCATCTGCAGGGTATATTAGGCGGCGCTCGCTCATGCGTCCACAGCCCAGTGAAGCGACATTGTTCGTCTGGGATGATAAGCCCCGAAAATGTGTATGGGTGCGAATGAAAACTATCATTTCGTTCCTCTTTCGCGCGGTTACGCAAATAGGTTGGCCGACATCACGTCCACGTACGAGAAGCAGTGCGCAGAAGAGCTGGCACCAGGCGCTAGCAGCGCGGAGATCAAAGGATGCGCTGCGTCGACCACCACTTCGAGAAACAGGTGACTCACGACTTTGGCGTACTCGCTTTGATCAGCCGACGTTTTCCAGCTCCTTCGCCGAGCCGCAAACAGAGGGTTGGAAAGAGTTCATTCCTCTACTATATTCAATGATAACCTAAGAAGCGCCGGGCGTGTCGAGTCTTGAGAATCTCATTATGTCAACGAGATTGCGGCATTAGGCGCTAAGAACGACTGAGAACAAGCCAAGAAGCTTGAATGCAATAGGCCACGCCTCCTCGCGCTTTTTAAACGTTTCTTAAGAACTGGAACGTGCGGCGACCGAGCCGGAATTCTTACGGCAAGTTGTGAAACTGCGAGCGCCGAAAAAGCTTGCGGCGTTTGTGGTCGTTTCTTGGGCAAGTTCATTACGTCTTCGCGCCGTATAACCGGCATCCAGAGCACTGCCCCCGCGATATAATCTGGAGCGTGTCTCGGCGAGCGATTTCAAATACATGATCAAAACAACAACGGCGAAAGTCAAGTTGTATGACGCCAGAGGGCTGACTTCCGCAATGTAAACCGGCAAAACACATACTCGCCTGCCAGCAGAGACAGCGTAAGGAAACGTCGCGCCCGTTCTGTTTCGTAGGCCGCGCTTTCGTACGTCGTGTGCACCGGCGAACTGTTGGTGATCTTAGGACTTTGATGTTCTAGAGCACTCTGGCCAGTGGCCTTTTAAACGATGGGCAAATGAGGCAACTGTAAAATATCGTGCCTTCTAATTGCTCGTTTAAATTCGTTATTTACCTTAACTTTAACAACACTCTCGACGAGATGGATAAGAGTTCAATGAATCGGAATATTGCGGAAACCGAGTAAAACGGCAGTACAACGACTTCTAGAGCAAAAACTCTACTCTCGCGTACGGTAAAATTGGTGGTCTTCTTAATACAAAACTTATAAGGGCTGAATGCTATACTGACGTCAAAAGCGAAGAGAAATGTGAAGGGGGTGCATACTCTGTTTCGACTTAACTCGGATGGCGGCAGAAGTTACGACGCGCGTGAGTCAATAGAAGTGTCAGAGTTACACACGTGATAGGGCTTCATGGAAGTGCAGCGTGACGATGCGTCGTCACATTCCTTACTCAGGCTCCTCATTCGCTCACCTAATCGGGACTTCCAACTTTTGCCGAGTTATACTGAAACGAATATAAAAACGCAGAAATGGCGTTGTTTTCACCTAAGAACACCATGGGAGTTTATGTGATAGAACCGCCCCCGATGCTCATGTTCTCAGGTTACGCGGCAAGATGGTACACTGCTAGGGGCTTCTATTTCCGTAAAGACTGGCCATAGTCGCTTAAATTATGCATTGTCTACTTGAAGTAACATTTTTAGACTCTTCTTCGACCTTCTTTTATTCTTCGCTTCAACTTAAATCAAATAAAGTTATTTATTTCTTAAGAATCGTGCATTCATTCTTATTTTCAGTTTCTTTTTAACACCATTAGCCGATTGCTTTAGGTTACATTAAGAACAAGTAATGAGGCTCCATACAATTTTATTGGAAATAAAACGTATTCCAAACGATCACCCTATTTTTTTTTAAGTCAGTAGTTTTTGTGGGTTTTTCCTTTGAGTCGTTGGGTGTAAGAATTCTATTTGATGCCTGAGTCGAAACCATCTTCTCACCTAAAAATAAATTTCGCTGCGATTTTGAATTACTAAAAACTATGTTTCATGTTCTTTCAGTTTCACCGCTGCTGGGCTGGCGTGTTGGACGATGACCGTCTATTGGTAAGAAGTCCTAACGCACTTACCTGTTTATTCCGAGAGAAATTCACACTTAAGACGAATATAACGCAACTGTCTGGAACGCATGCAATTAGTCTTGCAAGTCAAAATGCAAAAATCGGTTTACCTCATGAAAGCAGCGTTCACTGGATCACTGAGCATGGCGATTCTCATTCCAATCATCCAAATATCAAACTTATTGATGATATTCGTCCCTTCCTTGGTCTTAACTGACGTTAAAACATAACTTTTTCACGTTTAATACCACCTATGGCAACATACATAATATTTAGGATATAAGTTATATTCTAAATATTGTGTGTATTGCCATAAGGTGGTTTTAAACGTGAAAAGTTATAATGTTTTAACGTCAGTTAAGACCAAGGAAGGGACGACTATTATCGAAGATTTGGTGACTGGAAAGAAGAACTGCAACATGAGACGCATCAAACGGCCTGAGGGAACAAACGACAGAGCCCGGTGTGTCCGTTTTCTCAAGTGGCCTTGATGTCTCTTGGAGATTTTTTTTCTCTTATATTACATCACTTGCCCTAGTGCCTTCTCCTTTAAAAATGCAGTAACTTTGAACAAAGTAATTATAGTTTATATTGAGCCTAAGCACTGATTCCTTCCTGGGACATTTCTAATCATTTCATTATCAGAATATAATGAAAGTGAGAGACAACGGGAAACATAGACCTGATGGTTTTTGGTCTGTTTGTATCCAAATTTATATCATAGTAACTTCAAAACCCTATATTACTTTGACCAACACGGCGACTGCTAGGTGTACGCGTTGATCTCATTTGAAGGCAAAACGCACCCAGCGTGAAATTTAGCGATTGTTTGCTTTCCGAGAATTTTGCGGTTTACCCCAAAATGCCCTACGTAGAATATATTGCAGCACTCAAGCTTTCGTTATTTTTACTTTCAGAGCGACGCCGGTTTTACAAATGAAGACGTACATATTTTTAAGGAATCCATCGTGAGTAAACTTTCGTAAAAGCACTTTCACTTCGTGACTATTTAGAATTTAGTTTGATTGACATATGTCACCAAAAAAGCTGCCTGTCTAATCTCGACATGGCTTTGATTCTCCCAAAGTAATTTCGCATGGTTCCTTACAAAAAAAATAATTACACGAGCTGATTTTAATTGAAGGGGGCCTATACATTTATATAAACTTCTCAAAGCAAGCATGGGTAGCATTACCGGTTTTGGCAATCTAAAAGCGCACAAAGAAAGAGATGTCTGTTAAACCGTACATTCAGTAAATATTAATCTGATGACTCCCTGCAGCTAAAATTTGATAGCGCAAACATTACATGGTACGAAGATGACACCCTCATGTCGCTACTTTGTCTATTTCTTTTCAGAAATGCAAATTTGGAGTGCTGGGAATTGAGCTGTGAAAGGAAACAGTCCACCTAAAAGAGACAGCGACAGCCTTCCGCTTGGATTTTCATGTTTCTGGTCCACTTTGTAGGCTACGCGAACCAATATAGCTTAATTATTAATATACATTCTGCGCATGTCTGAATGTATGCGCTAAATTTGGTCGCGTGTAGTAATGCAATAAAAAACATGCAAGAACAAACATTTACCCCTTCTTAATGTGCATGTGTGTTTGCTGATGCAACGCGGAACGGTTTCAAAAATCATCTTCTGGGTTAGCTGTTTGTGGAAACTCACGACATTCACTTCCACCTTTAGCAAACTTATATTAGCGAAGATATTTTAATTCGTACTTTCTTATTAACTCGGCACTGAGAAGTGTTTTCCAATTTCGCAAAAGCAATAATTTATTATATAATGTATTTACGTATGTATAGTAGAAGTAGCCTGTCTATAGTCACGTCGCAGTAACAATTGGGTTATAGTACCATTTTTTACTTACGAATGTGAATTTATTACAGAAAACTTCGGATATAGGGATACATTGTTGTAATATCAAATTTTATCCCAGAAACTCACAAAGTTTGTAAATTGATATCACTGTTATACCAACTAACCAACGCCGATAAAAGCGTTACCATATGCACCACGTTCCTCAGCAGTTTATATACGTATATGAGTTTCTGTCTCGTATCGCTGAAATTATCACTCAATTTAAAAAAGGTTCCAGTCACACACACGTGAAGAGGTTCAGAACCCAACCTACGTACACACAATAGCAGACTCCCCACAGTTCGCAACTAACTTACAAATCGTAATACAATACTTCAAGAACACTGGCTGAACGGTAAATAAATGCCCTATGCTCGGGGCTTGTGAACAAGAATTTCAAAGTTGCTTCCCTCTGGTAAGAGAAGCGGAAGATCTCCGAAAAGCAATGAAAATTGCCCTAAGAACCTAGATGTTTTGAGGAGCCCTCAAGTATCCAAGACTCTAAAAGTCGACTGTCAAGCCGCGTTTTTTTTTCTTTTAGACATTCTTTTTTAGCACATTGTTTTAGCCTCCGACAAACTCTTGTCTTGCTTGGATCTAAAATTACAATATTCAAGATATGAGCAGGGTCACGCCAGATAACAAGGTATATATGTATAGTCAGCTTACCACTGACTATGTATATATACCATATCTAAAAGCTCTGCTTCGACTACGCAGTCTTAGGAAACCGTTTCAAGAATTCCGTAAAAGAGACATGGAGGTCTCTGAACTTCATGGACGGCGAATGGGATAGTGGCGCGCCATTATGACTTCGCAACTGGAGTACTTAAATGTGAGCCTGACTATAACTTCGTATGTTGGTTTCTATTCTATTTAACAGTCAAACGTGTGCTTCGGTTTTTTGTTGTTGTTGTTGTTGCTTTTAATCTTATGGCGTCGTCAAGTGACTCTCTATGCCTGAAACCATTCTTCCTTCCGTCTGCACACTTTATTGATTACACGCACTGTACGGCGTAAACAAGAAGCCGGTGACGCCATTACCGTCTCGGCCTTCAACGTTGCAAGAGGCACTAAGCAGACGACATGCTCTCGTAAAACATATCCAAGGCATGTTTCTTCAAGAAACTATATGCCAAAATTTCGCTAACAACATTATTTGAATAATTATATGACTTAAACTATGAGTACTAATGTGTACTTACTGCTAACATGATCATTACAGTACATTCGACTTCCCTTGACTTTAAAACCAACGTAGCATGATTTTCAATTGTGAGTACACTGACGCTCTCAACGTGGAACACTATAATCATTGCATAATTGGAGTAAAAGAGGGTTCAAATAAGAGTGAAAGTTAGCAGACCACGGCTTTCAGATAGCGTACGAACTGTAGAATAGGTGTCGGCGTTTTTGTGACGCAATTAATCGCACTTTATTTAAACATTGGTATTTAGGCAATAAAAAACACATCAGGTTTCCCGGATATGTCTCAGCTACACTGTGTTTGACACCAGAAAAGCAGGTGTCTCTCGCTCTGAGAGCTGGCACGAATAAAAGGATCCTTCGAATCTCAACTTCAGATTCTCTGCCTATCACGTGCAGCTGACTCAAAGCGCACAAACAGAACCCTGTGTATATTCGTCTCGCGTACTTCGAAACGCGTAAAGTAAAAATGTAAAAAGCTCCCAAAGACAATTGAGGAGGTTGAACAAGTGAGTCACTGTAGTCGCGGTATTCTTCTGTTTAGCTAGAAGGATACATTCCGTCGGTGCTTCTTGAAGTCTGCAAAAAATGAAAAGGCATGCAAAAGTTAATCAACAGGCGCTAGTTCTATTACCAGTGTTTTACATAGCCCTTCAAATTATTTATCATGCGCTTGGTTTCAAAACGCACTAGTCTACACAGTCAGACTTAACGATTCCATCGTACACTGGCAAACATGGCATGATCACGAAATACTCCGCCTTAGAAACTCCATTCCGCGAACTCTCCATCGAAAGAAATTCAAAGGTCACATTTCCGGAAGACAAAACTACCCCAGTAAGGTCACTTGAGGAGATTCCCAGAGTACTGTATTTAAATAATTCTCGCTGCTAGCCGTCCAATTATACCCTCTTAAAGAGACACTGCAATGAAAAAAGTCTTTATTTTTTCTAAAAGGAACACGTATATTATATACATACGTGTTCCTGTGGAGGTTGAGGTTCTATATATAAGCAGGGGTGGTTGAATAAAATTATTAGCTTAGTTAGAGACGTTGTCTTTTCCCTTTTACTTTTTCTCCATCTCAAAAAAAAAATCATCCGTCTTCTGCCCCAGTTTCGGGTTAAAATCATCATGGTACACTCTTGTATTCTCGTGGTTTCAGCGTAATGATCGAGACAAATTCAAATGTTTTTACGAGTGGAGCGTGACACAAGCATACTTTAATAAGAAAATTTCAGGGTGTTCTAATTTTGTTTGTTGTTGTTGGTACGTTAGGCCTTGAATTGTTCAGTGCTTTTGAATCACCAGGAACTCCTGGTAAGTGAAGTAATCGCGAGAAGAGGAGGATTACCGCGCTCTTTACGCTGTCTATTACCCCGTAATTTTGTGAGTCCACGTGGGGAGCTACACTTCGTCATTCGTGGACCAGCTGCGCGCGCTGACGCTTGCCTCCGGACTGATTATGCTTGACTATGTCTCGCCGCCAACGATTGCCTGCGTACTAAGCATGCTGGACCAAGCATGATTCGTCATCGACAGTCACCGAGGATCAAGAATGCTGGACTAAGTAGGACTCACCTTGACAGTCTCTTGCGAACAAAGTGTAGCTGAACTAAGTCACGCGCCGAAGAAAAAAGTGTTGTTTTTGTAACGACGCCAGCCAATGGAACAGGGCGGCCTTGGTACGAGCGCTCGGCGGATCCTGCAAGACCGGAGCAACCAGTTCGTCTTGTGCCGGGTCAAGTGTCGCATTTTAGAGAACAGCGCTCGCAGAAAATGACGTCAGGTTCTTGTGGGAAGGTTAGCCGCACTCTAGCGTTAACACGATCCAACTCCGGGTCCTCCCAGCTCTGGCGTGTCTGGTGGCTATCGTCGGTTCGCAAGAAAACCTATGTCCGCAGCACAGTAAGTCTGACAACCATGAGTTTGTTGCGTGTTTTTTTATATATCTATTTTTAAATAAAAAATACAAAACGTGAGAACACGTGCGGAACTGAAGGACTTTCAATGCGGTGCAAAAATCTTGTAAACCTTGGACATCTACGCAAAAGGAATAGCAGCAAATTGT
Source organism: Ixodes ricinus (assembly GCA_037355805.1). Lineage (NCBI taxonomy): Eukaryota > Metazoa > Arthropoda > Arachnida > Ixodida > Ixodidae > Ixodes > Ixodes ricinus. The sequence goes on along the minus strand of JAZHYW010049703.1, from coordinate 13,133 downwards.
CAAAGAGCGAGCGCACAAAATTTTCTTTCGTTTAAATCTTACTGAATCACAACTATATATCCTGCTGTTTTGTTGAGCTGACTTAGAATAATCACAGGTTATGGAAGCTGCCCTGAAAGTGTTCATTGTTCAGTTAAAATTGACGTCAACTCGATAAGCCCGTTGATATCTTGCCATTCACCACAATATCAGTACTAACGCATAAAACACAAGATTATAAATTGCGAAATAAAAATGGTGCCAAACGTATGATCGTTTAATTTTTAGACGAAATCTGGAAAAAACTTCTAATTGAATCTATACTATACGAAGCACGGCGTCTTCACCAAGGCGTTCCTTTGAATGATTTGTATGGTGATGACATGTTAGATGCTAAAAATGCTTACTCCTTATGTTTCAGACTTGTGTGTTGTAGCAAAGAAATCAAAGTAAAACATAATAGGTTTTAACCAATGTTACTCCGTGACATATCCTTTTCCTATTTTAAGTTTTCTTCTTTTTTTATTTCTTTATTTCTTCTGTGTCAATATGCGGTATGAGTCTTTATGTCTTTCCTCCTATTATTTATGAACGGAGAGTCTCCTTAATGCCACTTCCTAATCTTCAAAAGTATCAAAAACCAGATAAACGCTTCCCCGGTGTACATTGCAACACATTCTAGAAACGTAAGGTACTTGAGAGCACTATTCCTTTGCGTCACTGTGACAGAAATAATAAAATTACTGTGAGCAATCTTTGCAGGCTACATTATATTATATTTTACTTAATACTTAAATAAATGCAAAGTAATGCCGTCAGAACATACGCAAGATCGAGTATCATAGTTGACGTTGTTGAAATAAACCGCCGAAGATGAGTCACGCATTGTTAAGAAAGTCTTACCAAATTAAATGGAAATGTAAAACCACTTATATCCTTTCCAGAGGAACTGATAAAACTGGTGAGACGTGCCTCGAGCGCAACACTCTCTGCCCGACCTACTGATGTCTTATTATACAAGCTGTCTACCCACGAAAACCGGTACTAAGCTTACGAGCAACATGTTGTTAAAGAAAACGGTTCGGAAAAGCAAACAAACAAAGAAGACCAAGGGCGTTCTACGTACGAAAAAACGAAACCTGTCGCTACCAGCGCCGTCAAGATTGATTGTGTACCCTTGTTGCAATCAGCCATGTCTGTGTAATGTTTAATAAATAACAGAATTGGCACAGTCTCGTTTTCCACGACCAACAAATAGGGTATTAACCTTTGACGACACAATTTTCAAGCAAAACACCTATGCTTAAGAATACCTTATAACAGTGCACCGGAAACTGTAGATGGGTTGACGAACTTTGTCTCAGATGGCCAGCATTTACCAAGCTCATGTAAAGTTGGGATACGCACTGGGAATGAGATTGTGCATTCTTTCCATGTCTCGTGAGTGTGTTTGCTGCTTTGTTCACGTACCGTCATTATTTGGTGCGACTTTTTTATTCTTTCTTTCTATCTGAGACTTGTGAAGCCAAAATTCGCATTAAAACTGCGACAAGCACTATTACTACGATTATTAGTTCCCTGGCTGTTGTACTAAAAGCTGACTTTCGCTCAAACCGAAGGAGTCCCGTGACACCATATGATAGCCGCACTTTTCCGTTTCCCGGTGTGTAATAAAGGCGTCATGATTAGCCCGTGTCATCAGCGTCCACAAGTCTCGTTATTTTCATTGTTACGATCATCATTGTTCGTCTAATGACGTACATTCGAAAGCACAAAACAATCGGTCATTGTCTTGAATGGTGTTGTTGCTGTCGCAGTCTTCAGTCGTTGGCATGCGACCAAATAGCCAGCTGGCCAAGTGCAGGCGCGATGTAAACACGCACAATATTTATATCAGGGCTGCAACGTCCCCGGTCTTGGGACATCACAAAAAAAACGAAAGCATTGCTAAAGTTGTAATGGTGTAGGCGTTCGAAAGAAATAACATTTTCAGTGTCCCCACCTCATAGTTCTATAGGAACTAGGTTCTGCTTGTGTTAAAAACTAATAGGTGCGATAATAAATGTATTTCCCGAACCTATTTATATGTGCATGGTAATAAACTCTATGTTCCTATTGCCGGCAGAAATGGTTTTTGACATGTCTTTTGTCAGAAATTACCTTCCTGCTATATATTTTAGAAAAGATTTGCTTTTGCATGAGCAAATTATTTATGATGCTTTTGGCTGTTCTGGTAGGGTTCGCTGTAAATCGCTAGATCTACGATACTTCCACCACCGGTGTGGTTGGATGAGCTTCAAACTCTGGTGAGACAATTTCTGGTTAGCTTTGTTTGAAATTTCTAGGTAATTAATCTGTCGAAAATGGAATGCATCCTGTCCTATAGCTAAATGTTATACAACGTTTACAGTGTACCAAAAACATGCTAGTCAATCCAGCCAGAACCTCCTTTATACTTACAAAGACTGGCAGTTCGACGACGGAGCCATAGAGTGCCCGGTCGCAGATTTGGAGCGCGAGGATCTGGTAGCACAAAGCATTTCTCGGGGAAGCTGCTATTCAGCGCACAGCTTTTGCAGTGGCGAAGACCCGAACCATGGTTGTCAAACCCGACGAGAGAAGAAGCGGTAGCGCGAGGAACGCGAGGAGCATGAGCGGACATTCCATCGCTCGGGAGAAGTGTGTTTCGGCGTCTCGCCGCAGCGGGGCGCCACGTTACATGACTCTCCTCTCATCCGTTGTCTGCCGCTCTACCTTTTCACTTTCGGCGGCCGCCTCTCGTGGCTATCTTTCAGGCTTTGTCAGTATAGAGGAGGCTATGACCCGGCACAGCACAGCGTTTTGTGCATTGTGTTTGTCCGCATCGCAACGATTGCATCAATGTAGTTGCCTTCTACAGTTTGCACCTCTTATATCACTCATTGTGGCAACATTACATTGTTCGTTGTACACTAGCTTTGTGACGATAGCGTTCCTGCAGCGGAAACGAAAATGTCGGCTGTATTACTAGATATTCATTACGTTTGGTACTTTTTCTAACCTTTCAGGACACCTTAATGGAGCAATTACCAAGTGCAAGGCCCAGCTCCTAGACCTCAGCAGAAAGAAAGACAGTGTAATATTTGAATAATTTGTATTACCAATGCTTGATGTCAATTAATGTGTTCTTTCCTCTCATATATACACATTTTAAGTTATCACATTATTTTTCAAAGACCAACCGACAGCATTGTCTTCTGCCGGGTAGAAAACCGGTTCCCAGTTTCCTTCTCTCCATTCCATCTCGCTCTCTCTCTCCTCTTCTCCCCACCGGAGCGGGTGTCAGAGCTACTCCCCACAGAAAGGAGGAAGGTCTCTTCCTTTCTCGAATGGAAAGGAGGAATTGGGAGAGAGAGAGAGAGAGGGTTTCCTCCTTTCTGCTTGTTCGTCGGCCTTTAAGACACGTTTGAACTGCCGCACTTTTTACCAAGGCTAGGGAATTTTGCTCACGAATAAAATAACTTACTGTTCCGTTGCTTCCCCTCTGTATTTGTTCAAAAAATATTTGAACACAATTTAAATCGCTGAAGGACCTTTTGAACGCAAAAGTGTGTCATGTTTGACATTTTAAAAATGGTCTCAAAGACATTGTAGAAACTTTAGAATAACACGAGTTATCATTCACAGAAGGAAGTGTAAATTATACATTTTAAAAGCGTAGTGATACACAGTTATTTAATAGCAAATGTCTGGCCGATAACACGTATAAAATATATTGAACCAGACATTGTAAAACTTATAAACACGCCATCCTAATGTTATCGATGCCTTTAGTTCGTATTTATTTGGTTGGATCGTGCAGCAATACATTTCAGTTAATATGTTCGCCTTTCACGAGTTTGCTTGCATTCCAACCATTTCTTCAAATCACACACCTACGAAAGTGTTTTTATTATTGTCCTTGGTAACCACAGCAATGTGTTCATGGTTTACTGGCCGACTCAGACCCGCAGATATATAGTCATGGGTACCGCAATCTTCATTTCCTCTACAGCAATGGTGTTCTAATGCGGTATAATGCTCATCTTCGTCGCCTGGTTTCCTTACGGGTGGAGAGCGAGATGTGTTTGTAGCTTCTCTACAAAACCTTCAAAACCTGAGCGGGGCTAACTTCTTCTGCGAGTAGGAATGTAGCTAAACAACATGAAAAATTTGGTTGGTATAGCACTACCCCTCCTCCAACAGTCAACAGTCCTAATAACATAACGTGAAGTTGAAGTCTTACATCATTGCAAAAATTATTACATTTATCCGTCTTTTATATTCGATTTTTATAATTGGCTAGATCTCTCAAGCTAAATCCGTTTTCACACGTAAATAATTATTATATTGCGGATATTATTGATCTTGTGAAAAGCATAAGGCACGTACTTCATTGGTTGTATACTAAAGTGCTCGGAAATTCACCAAACTTTGGTCAAATCATCGTATTTTAGTGCCATAAACCTCCAGCTCTAAATGTTTCGCAGCCATGTCTTGCAAAACGCTCGCAAATATACTACATATACAATTGGCAGTCCACAAATAGAACAACTTGCATCTCTGATTGTGTTGTCTGAAGCCAAACAGATATCATACAAGGGTGTAAAATTTACAGATTGATACACCTTTCAGATAAATATTTTCGTATACGTTTTGTATTTTACCCCAGCCCCCGTCTTCTATAAATATATAACTAGTAGTATCATTCCACTCATGGCGGGCCCACCAAAATTATTTGATGCTTCTACAACAGAACGCTTTCAGCGCTCATCTGGGCCGAGGCCAAATCGGGCGGTCTAATTTACACATGCTGCACACACACATTCGCGAAATTGTAATCAAAATACCGTACTTGCTACTGCGCTTGCGCTTCACACCAGTGCATGTACGCATCTTAAGGACGGACATGACATGTACGCCATTTTTCTAGTCTAGAGTGCGTACGTAAAACCAGCTACGGTGTCCCACTTCGTTGCTCTACAGAAGTAGTTTGTGGTTTACTGGAAGTTTTCGAACCGTTTGCGTTTCTGGGCAGCCTCTTTGTGACACAAACAGTAGTATTCCGCAAGATGCTCCCATTGCGGAGCACGCAAATGTGTCCGCGCTATACTAAAACACGTATTTGCATCCACTTACGTCGTCATCTTCGTAATTTTGGTAGCAATTCTTTTTTTCTTTTTTTCTTTTTTTTCGCAGGCGGATGCATTGAATTTTCGGTATCGCCTCTTCTGCGCCCTCCGCGAACTGGACCCTGATATTGCTACTCCAGATATTTAAGAACGTCGTTGTCGAAACGACCATCCTCAAGACTTCCCCAGATAGGTGAATGGCACACGGAAACACTTCCTGTTTACATGTTTTTTTACCGGCATCGATTGAATAATATAGCTGAATACAATCATTTTAGTTAGCTCCATGAAGGTGATATACAACACTTGTATGAGCACCGTCGGTACAGCGAATATTTGCGCTTTTATCTCCATTTGTTAGCATTTTAATTTGTTTCGGACTTAATTCTAATCTCACAGTTTGTGCATTGTTACCAAGGCGTCAACTTTTATAAACAGCTTTTAAAATTTTTAAAAAACTACTTTGTCTAATAGTTGCACAAAGATAAACATGCGAAACTTTTTGTTGGGTGAAGGAGACAATAGTGTTTGATTTAGAATACTTCTCACAGTAAGACGGTTTTTTTATCTTTTTAAATTTATTGAACGCACTGCCAAATGGTGTGCAGAAAACGGCAAAAACGCAACACAGCACGCTCAAGATTTTGATACAACGTTTATCTGAAACGTCCGCCTTTAACTTCAAGGAAGCGGTACAAAAATATCGTTTATAATAGAGCTATGTTCAGGGGAATGCAGACTCCCACTTGTGAATTTTTACTCTGAGTTTTCTTCTGCTTTTATTTTAAATTTTACCAGGTCGTTTGACATAAAAAATTTCACATAAAAAAGTCGCAATTTACATTGCAGATAAAATCAAGTTCCGATTACGATTGTTTTTTACTAGGTAAAAATTCCGACTATCAGGGCCTCTGCATACAGCATACCCACTCGGTTTTCAAATTTCAGAGTTGTGAGCAAAAATTGTTACAATAAAATATTTTACGCAGAATCATTTAGTCTAACCACAGATGTTCTTTCTGCGATGATCAACATCATTTACGGGTAGGATGTGGTCATTCCTCCAGTAGAATAAAGCTAGGATGTCACTGTCAGTCATAGATATTGCGTGACGCCTTTCAAAACACGTAACCACTTTCAAGAAACGCGTTTTGTTTTCTTTCACCTTTTGAATATTTGAATACCTGGGCCCTGCAGGGTAAATGAAAGTGAAGGCTATTCCTTCAAATTAACAATACTTCGTAATTATATCTTCTAAAAGTGGTGGTTAACAATAATATGAAAATGTTATATTCAATACGTGATGCTTTTCTGGCTCATCAAATTGCGTTTGACATGGGTTCTGAGTGTATTTCACGCAGAAACTACAATGCCCTTTTGACGCTGTTACTCGTCTTCCTCTTTTAACTAAACATTGGTTTACTCATCCAATTATTTTACGCTCAGAGTCCTTTAAGTGCATTACATTAAAAAGAGAACCAATTATATAAAGTAAGCATACACATTCCAAAATAAAATACACTAAAGAAGACTCCTTAAATGTTTTTGCAATAACGCACCTGGGGCGGGCGGGGACAATTAATATTCATCTCAGCGACTTGCGGCTCAATATCGAAATTTTCAGCAAGAGAAGACTGTAGTTTTAAACCGGTATATCTACCTGTTGGCTTACCAATCTATATACTCATCAGATTTCTTTACAAAAGGGGTACACATGACACTGTAAAACGTTAACGACCGATTCCCCCAAAGTGTTTAAAAATTTTGGAATGCCTGAAAATTTTGCTTTGTGTCATTTTTTATGCATTCAAACGCTAAAGCTGTAAGGGCTTAAACTAGGGCTGGGCGTTGAATAAGGGTTTTAACCCGATTTATTGCCACCGTTTAATCGAATACTTCTTCGATTAATCGGCCTCGTTCATTTCCATACATATTGTATGAAAAAGCCCAAATTAATATTACTTTTTTGTCTTTGCTGTATAATCAGTAAAGGAGAAATATACAGTTTTGATTATGAATCACCCCCATGTGTAGTTAAGAGCATGTTTAAAGACACTCACACAGACAAATTATTACCCCAGCTGCATGAGGCAAACAGGTTCACTGATGTTCTCCGGCAAGAGCGACCACCTTTGATTGTTTAAAGTTGTCTCTACTGCGCTAAACGGACGCTCGAACGGCCTTGAACTGGCCGCGACACGTATAACCTTCCGCACCCCTTGTCAGGAGTTACAAATCTTACCCCTAGAGTTTACTTTAGGCGAACGTTTGGCCTTAAGTTTTCTCTTCATACAGGTATACTCGCCCACGTCTGCCTGGTGAAGGCGTCTAATTTTTACTTTCTTTTGGTTCATAAAAGATTAACCGAATAACCGGTTAAATAAGATTAATCGCGATTACAGCATTATTCGACTATTCGGTAGGTCAATCGATCGACTGCCCAGACCTAGAAACTAGCGTATATCAATACGTAAGTGGAGCATTCCTCGTGTCACTATAATAAACTTACGCCGCACCATTAGCTTTTATTATGTTAATGCTATAAAGCTAATGAAGGTGTTTGAAATGCTAAAATTACTAAATTACTAAAATTAACGTTGATACGTTAATGCCTTACTAAAATTAACATTGATAAAACAAAACTAATCTGTTTCAATAGTTCTTTAAAAAGCAAATTCTTATTTGGAAGAGGGATGATATTGAAACATTTATTTTCCAGCACTGTTCATCTGCCCACATTACTTGCAAGCAAATTTCATATCTGAATACTTTTTCTTTTAAATTTCGAATGACTTCGACTAATTAAACTCAAGATGAAGTCTTATTTTCAGTTCAGGTTCCAAAAATGAGCTCTTCACTGCCTATATATCATTAGGTTTGCAGTAGCTGCATGTCATACAATCATGTCTCGTTAATATGGACGCCTTGGTTCCCAGAAAGAATCTGCTGATAATTTCTGACCATATTAGCGGGGTTCATATTAACGAGACATGACTGCAACTTTGTGTTTATTCCCATAAAATAAACCTCGTGCCGCTGCTTTTTATTTATTTTTTATCTGTCTAGTTCTACGCGTGCTGGAACAATCTTCTGGAGAACAACTTGCTCCTGGTAAGATAGCAATAAAACATAATATTTAGTTATATGTTTTTAAGTTTACAAGATTTTACGTGTTTTTATGACAATTCAGTTGCAGTATATCGTCTCATTGTTGAACAAAAATGGGCGGTAACCAACAGTATGGTCGGCGAAGTTGATTCCCAACGAAGTATGATAGGCTAAACGTAATATATATAAAAGCAGGAGGCATAAAAAGGCCAAGCTATTACGTTCGGCCTGGTAATCACGAGGTCATGGTTTGAATTTGGCAAGAGCACTTGCGGCCGTTCGTAAAAGGGTAGATTGACAACCAGGCATGACTTCTTCAACGATAACCTGAAATTGCTGTCTTGGTGTAAATACAATTCCGAGCAATTATTTTGGTGCATTTATCGTTGACTTTACAAACAGCCTGCAGTATATAGACGATACATTTATCTAAGCTTAGAAACGAGAGGCTGGAACATCTGTTGGGTCTTTGCAAATTTCAGAATTTTCTATTTGTTTAGTACTGAAGGATACAGGTGTTTTGTTTTTATTTTAATTTTGATCAATCTCCATTTAGGACAGAGTACACTAACTTTACATCCATCATTTTCCTGAACCTAACAGACAAAGGTGGGATTCAGCGAAGAGGACCTCGAGAAGTTCAAAGGAGCCATCGTAAGTGAGCTATTTTTTGCCATTATTTATTTATTTATTTATTTATTCAGAATACTGGTTCTTGTTCAGAACAGTTGCAGGAATGGTTACGGAAATAACAACACAGAAAAAGACGTGGTGTCTTATTTTCTCTAAGAGTTATAGAGCTTCCTTTGTTGCACTGTGCATGTTTGCAAGGTATAATTGTAAATAATTTGAAAAATATCCTGCGAACTCCTAATTTGCCTAAAGAATAGAAGCATACAGAGCCTCTACGGCGGGTGGCTGTGCCAGCCGACAGCACCGAGAACAAAAAGATGACATGTCATTCTTTTCAGAAATAGGGCTTAATAAGGTACGCAAGTGGATTTTAAGATATATTTAGGGCTCAAACTTAACCTACTCTCATAAAAGAGGGTGTAGTCTTACATCTTATATATGAAATCTCAAATATATGGTTGTGTAGATGGTTGAGCTCGTTGGTTTCTAATTTACGATAAGGAAAGAGGGACATTGAAGACAAACAGACAAGACAGGCTTGTCTTGTCGGCCCGACAAATGGACAAGACAAGCCTGTCCTGTCTGTTTGTCCTCAATGTCCCTCTTTCCTTATCGTAAATATGGTTGTGCTACACTAAAAAAGAACGTGGGCAGGAAGGAATACACGACGTTTCGGGCGTCCGCCCTTCTTCAAGTGATAGGCACGAAAAACGGCGAGGAACAAGTTAGGGTCGTACACGTCCCAGAAATGGGGTAGGTACATTGGTCTCTCGCGGAGGACGCCATAAGGCAAGTTCGAGATCCCGTGTCACTTGCGCGTCCCGGCTTCTTCTATTCCGCCTTGTTTTTTTTATTATTTGTACTGCAATAGATGACAAGCGAAGAAGTTGCGCTCCGTCTTCAAATGGTATCGCATTCCCCTCCCTCTCGACCAATGTACCTACTCCCATTTCTGTGATGTGTACGACCCTTACTTGTTCCTAGCCGTTTTTCGTGTCTATCACTTGAAGAAGGGCGTCCGCCCGAAACGTCGTGTATTCCTTCCTGTCCACGTTCCTTTTTAGTGTAGCACAACCATATATTTGCGATTTCGTGTTTAAGCTCATTGTGCTCGGCAGCGCCCCCATTCTCTCGGATACATCTCAAATGTCCCATATGATATAATACACCTCAAAACTTCATTTCGGCGTACAGCACACTGACGTTAAACTGACGGCCCCAACTTTTACGAGGGGCTTGATAACGGTGTGATAGAACTTATTAAATAGTTAAAGTGCGTATCAAAGACTACAGACAGAACACTGAGGTTTTGCAGTATAGGGCCAAGGAAACACCGATTATTTTTTTGTAGTCAGTAGCACGTACATTATCTATTTTAATAAGTTGTACCACTCGGTTATCAAGCCGCTCGTGAAAGTTGGTACCCTCGGTTCGACGTCAGTGCACTGTACGTTGAAATGAAGTTTTGGGGTGTATTATGTAGAACAAGGGGCGTAAGATTACACCCTTTTTGTCTTAGAGTGCACGCGCCTAGCTTAGGCATTCCGGGACATAGAGTTATTATAATGTACGCTAGAGGTTCAACTGGCGCTAGTGTCTATGCGACTTCCGTGACGCAAATTGAAGCAGACAGCAACCAGTCTACTTTTGCGGTGCTCCTGTGCATTCCTATGGGAAAACGCGCGTGCATTTTGCCTCTTCGCCGAAAAATAACATAGAACACTTTGGTTATTTGGGTCGTACCGAATAGTATGTACCTTGATTAACACTGTGAAAGTGTAATTGCTTTAGTTAGCGCATTTTTCTTCATCAGTGAACGATGTTTAACTTCGCTACATTTCAGTCCCAAACGTGTGTTCCGCAGCAGGTGTGTAAAAACAAGCGACGATTCGAAGCAAAATTACAAGCGAAAGGAATATAGAGCGTGTTCAAGGATCGCCAGCATTCCGGTGACGCTTATATATTGATAATATGCCAGTCCTGTCGCTATATGAAAATGACCCTGTCGTGCATGAGCGGATAAAAACATTCAAAACGTAGAGAACAAAGTCCGTGGGCTATGAAAGGTGTCTCTTCGCATTGTTTTCTCTGCCGGGCAGCTTTTATCGGGCACTTGTTCTCAAAGATTTCGTGCGTGCGGGTGATATTTTGAACGCAGAACAAGCAGCTTCGCTCAGAGCAGAAAGAATAAAGCGGTACTTACTTATTTAAAATCAGAATAGTTTACGTGGCCTTCAATTTATTTTGATCCTACATGCACGTGTAGTTACAGATCCAGTGTTACTGCGTAGTTCTTGCCGTCTTTATTATTTCCAGATGTTCTTCGTTCGTTTGGCACGTATATCCCCCACGCTGGAAAGCGCCGACGTCCTGTTCGCGCTAACAGTGTCCGACAGTGCACAAAAATACACGTACGAAGCCGTTTTAGCACCGTTTTTAATGCGATGAATTTGAAAGAAAAACGCCGTAACTGACCAATTATTTGGTCGGCCTGACTGAGAAATGTTCCAAGCTACCTAGTACGTACGTATTATTTGGGATATTTGCTCTTATGATCGAGCGCAGGGAGAAAATGCACTCACTTTTTTCCATAGAAATGCATTACCGGAAGTCAATTTCGGACTGGTTGCTGTCTGCTTCAATTTGCGTCAGCACACTAGCGCCAGTTGAACCTCTAGCGTACATTATAATAACTCTATGTTCCGGGAAACCAAACTTCGCCATAATGCGTTATTAATTGTTGCTTTTTATATAGTGACCAAACATTGCGACACGTTGTTTTTCTTATTTTAGATATATCAGAATAAACGACGTGCCGCAATGTTCGGTCACGCTGAAGGCAACGCGTGTGATTGTTATTTTTGGTTTTCAATGATGCTTATGGCAAAGCTAGTATGTCACAATGTTCGGTCGCGTTTTAATAACAAAACAGGTCATGCATTAACCGTAATTTTCGTGTGTTGTTTTTTTATATGTAATAGTGAAGACTTCTGGCCTGAGTTGCTGTCCTATTAGACTGTTTCAAAATCCACTTTGGTGCCCCATAAGAAGACAGGAGTGTTTAAATTAGTCTATACTCGCTTAATTTACTCGTAATTTTTAAGACTGTATTAGTTGCCTCGAAATTTGACTGTGGCTCTTTACAATTCCAGAAATGCGCCAACGGAGTTCTGCAAAGACCCTGGAGCCGTCGGAGTAAATGAAGGGATATGTCAAAGGAAAAAGAACACTTATACAGCTCACAAAGCTGCGATACTTAAAACCGCCTGTCGAGTTAATAAAGTTGTTCAGCCTTTCTTTAGATTTTTATATGATTACTCAATCCCCTTGTTTTATCCGGCGGGCTTCAGCGTGGTCACTGTGCCAAAATAAATATGTATTTATTGTTTTTATTTTACAAAGCCAAACTGGATGCGCACTTAAACGGTGCGCTCAAGATAGTGTCCATTTATTTAAACAAAAACGGACACATATTCTCATTACCTATTTCTAGAGTACAGCATGTCCTTGTTTTTGTTTTTACCGAATCATTCCCACCAATTCCAGCAGTATTATTCTAACTCTATATTCGTTTTGGAAAAAAAAAACTTGAGACTTCAAAACAGCGATTTGTTTTGCGACGATTTCCACACCACCACCCTCGCCACAGCTGGGATGCCTCACTCCTGTCGACAACGCCTCCCCCGTTCAGGCACAGAGAGCAACAAAGCTAAAGGAGCTGGCGTACCCATATCCCGGGAAACGCGAGATGTGTGCTTTGGTCACTGCGTAAAACGTACAGCACTAGATATCAGTGCCATATAACTAGGGTTCCGTGTTTTCGGTAAATACAGATAAACATCGCAAATTAACTCCTGATCTGGATTTATCACAATCAGGGAAAACCGAAAAACCCCGAATTAGAGCTTTCCTTCAATGAAAAAAGCACAAGTTTCTCAGGCAAAAGAAAGAAAATCTTCAACTACAATTTTAGTTTGTGTTTACCTCGAACACGGCACCACTGAACTGCCCGCGAGGCTTCTTCTTTCTTCGGAAACCAAGACCCCTTATCTCGTTTCCTTCTATCAATGGTACCGGGACGTTTTCCAAGTATTCCGAGCTCGAGCATCTTCTCTGCAGTTTGGGATATTCCATGCCCCTGTCCTGTTTTGGTTTCTTTCAACATAAGGCTCGATAAACACCGATTTCTTGTCCGACGCCGAAAAAACACGAAAAACACGGGAACAACACGAATTAGAAGGAAAATAAACCCCGAAAACACGG
>JAZHYW010049702.1:0-10962 GCA_037355805.1 Ixodes ricinus | reverse complement strand
TACGTATTGCCTACCCTGGGCCGCAACTTCAGGAGACCAGACCGCAGGGGGACCAATGAAAACACCAGTCGTGGCCAGCGGAACGCCGCCCACATCGGAGGTGGCAAGCGTCGCAAGTTCTGCGGCGCCACCTTCGGCGCCACCCTCCAGGCCGACCGCTGCGGGTCCACCGGACGGAGCGAGACCGGTTCAGGCAACGTTCGTCGCTGTCACACCGCCCGTCGACACCTGTGCCCAGGTATCGTACTCGACAGCGGAGGTCGCCGGACCACTACTCGCCTGAGAAACAGTCGCCGTCGACCTGGCTGGGACTTCAGCAGAGCCTCGACCATGTGCGAACAATTAGTTTTAACACCGGCTCGTGTGCATTGGGCATTGAATTATGTGTTATTATCTAAAAACGAACTGGGGGGAGGGATGTGACAATCATGTGGCGCCCCTTCCTGCCTAGCTTTCGATGGCCCGCCAGCCTTGACGGGTAACACTTACCACACGCAAATAAAGCCTAGGAGTACTGCCGCTCTTGGTCAGTTCTCGTTCACCATCACCAGGCGGCAAGTCGTTCCTCCTCCTACAGGTGGATCGACCCCTTCATCCGCGATCCCGGGAGATCGTGACACCACCTCATATATAACTCAGTTGGTAGAGCGCGCCATTGGTTTTGGTGAGGTCCAGGGATCGAACCCCCGAACAGGCGGATTTTTTTCAGCAGCTGCCAGTCGCCTAAAGGTTCGGGTTTCGCTTCATTTCGCTTAGAAGGCAAGTGATTCTTACGTAAATTTCGCCCTCTTCAAGAACCCTTTAAAAAATATATATATAAAAAATGTGCATGACTAGCACGTTAACTCTTAATTGTTAAAACTTTAAAAAAAGTTATGAAGAATAGCGACATCTTTTTTGATGAAGCCGTCTTAGTTTTTGTTTCCTGCTTTGTTTCCATTGGATTACGATGTCTGACACCTCGGTTCATGCACGTAGCCAGGATTTTGTTTCGGGGGGGGGGGGAGGGGAGGAGGGGGGGGTTGACAAAATGCTGTATGAGGGGAGGGAGAGAGGAGGCCCCCGCAAAATAAAAGATTTCGCGGGGGAGGGGGGGGGCCCAGGCCCCATAGTCCCCCGGCCCCCCCCCCCCCCCCCCCCCCCCCCTGGCTACGTGCCTGCCTCGGTTGATCTAAATATTTTTGCATAATATATTTCTTTACCTTTCTAACGAACTTAGGTGCACACTAATGTGTTTTGTTTTGAATTTTAAGTAAAGAATGTTATCGGGAGTCAGCGTCTTAGAATCCCGTCTGCTTTTTCAGAAATAGCGTTAAATGCCATGCTGTAAACTCTGACGTTCTAATAAAAACAACGAAAATATTTGAGTTTAGTAAAGCCAAGCATTGATTTGATGTTCGGACTTGTTTGCGTATTAACGTTTAGTTAACACTTTCTGGAGAATTAATATTATCAACTTTCAGTATTGGACAAGTAATCAAACCCTTTACACCCAGTATACCATGTAAGAGCTTACTACTAAAAATATCCGACAAACTATTAGTCAATACACAACTTCAACTCACATTTTCATCACATTTCTTCTTAAGAGGTTGAGTTCTTGAAAGTACCCGGTACTACGTATGAACACATAGTTATCTTCACTACAGATCGAACAAACTGGCGCCCAAGCTGAAAGCGAAGCCACAGTTACAACATAGTATGCTTCAAAGGTAAAGATAAATATCTTGTCGCATGAAAATTTTATTATGCTATGTCACTTCTATATATATTCTGTGTGTATATCTTTCACGTCATAACATTCACTTTGTTGTAATCCTTTAATTGAAACGGGAACGAATTTAGTGCATGCTGGGTCTAGCTTGTACGCGTTGAAGAAAAGAAGTCATCCCTACAAATTTAATATTATAATTGCATGATCTTTTGATCCTATTTATTCATGGCATTGCATCAGACTTAAAGGAGTCATGAAACGCTTTTTTAACTTTTTGCTGTTCAGCTTTCCTCCTCAACGCATAAATCGCGCATTCTACCAAACAGTTCAAGGAGACGGAAAGGAGAGAGTCCCTCTTGCTCGCACTCTCGTTTGTGTAGCCGGACACAGCCACTGTCCCCCTAGAAGATTAGCCCGTCCCTCAAAATTCAGACAAAAGTTACTTTCCCCACCCCGTTCACCCCGAAGCTGACAGCGTTGTGGAAGCTACGTGCTTGTTGGGCCAGCCACACTTTTCTCATCTGATCACGCTCTCTCGTGCGTACCGACGGGCAAAGAATGAGGTCAGGTGATGAAAGGGAGGCGGCTGATTGGTCTGGCAA
Organism: Ixodes ricinus; assembly: GCA_037355805.1. Classification (NCBI taxonomy): domain Eukaryota; kingdom Metazoa; phylum Arthropoda; class Arachnida; order Ixodida; family Ixodidae; genus Ixodes; species Ixodes ricinus. The sequence goes on along the minus strand of JAZHYW010049702.1, from coordinate 8,646 downwards.
GCGCGTAGCTTCCACCACAATGCCAGCTTAGGGGTGAAGGGAATAAATGAGGTCCGGTGCCGTGTGACGTGCGTTTGGACCCGGTGACGCTCTTTGGGGACCGCGGATGTATCACAGTGAAAAGGCAGAGAGCTTGACAAAGGGAAGGAGGTACGAAATAGTCCGCTGTGTTTTCATATTTTCGTTCCAAAAGTAAGGCTTTTGACGTCCTACCTTTTTTCTTTCGGCCCTCTGAACGACGTGCTATCAGTAAAATCAAAATCTAAATTGATTTATCCCAGCCCAAAATTTGTTTCATGGGCAATTTCAGTGATGGAATATTGACGCCAGTTTCTTAGAATGTGCATTGGAAATATTTCCTTGTTGATTTTGTTCCAGTAAGAATTACTGCACCGATATTTGATGCCAAGACTGTCATTAGTTATTTATAATATTTAAGCTGTATATTAAGTGCATAATTTTTTTTTTAAATTTAAACTTTGCTTCTCTTAGGAACAACACCATGAACGAGCAGAATTGTAATAATGAGAAGGAAAAATAAAGACACCGGCCGTCGCCATCGTTATTAAGGCATGACTATTATTTCACATTTGTGCTAAATGAAAAACCTGCGCAAACGTAAGTAGGAGAGATCAAGTTGTTTAGAATTGAGCCACAAGTTGACTTTGGTCACCAAATTGATAATAACTGTGTTTTATTTAAATACTGTTATAGATATACTGCTCCATAGATTTGTTCTCTCTTAACAGTGTAGATCGCGCAGCGAGCAAAGCTGTTGAAATGTTCATATTTTACTTCAAATGAAGCGTTTGAACATCTTTGTTAATGCGCTGTGGCGTATAGGGTACATCACAGCAAAACAGACAAAGAAATCCTGGAGAAGGTTTTCTTAACATACAACACCCGGCATATATACCGAGTGTTCCATTTTAATACGAACAGATTTATTACAAAACATCCGTAATAGATGCACTAATACGGGTTGTGCAGGTGAGTTATACGACCAGGTGGACATTATGTGGGTTACTAATGTTTGAGATAAGTCGAATAATTATTTAAAAATCGTTCATTAACGTCTTAATCAGTAAAAATAGACATGGTTCCAAATAGAAACTTACTGAGCGTCATCGAAAGCCACTAAATCAACTCTTTTTGGAACGACTTGAAGCTCATGGGAAACTCGAGGGCGGACCAAAGTTACCACTCGTGCGCAAAGCTAGCAGTCGCGGAACCCGCGAATCCTAGACGCGTCGTCAGACAGGCGTTTCCCACTGGCCGAAGGACCACAACCAATCGGATCACTTTCTCACCTTGGGGCACTTGCCTACATTCCCGCGTGAGACTCCGCGGTCTGCGTATATCTTACGGCCAAAGGTCAGGCGGGTTCGGGTGCAATCTAACTATTTCTAGAGCTCGCAAGGCGAGTCAGACAGCCGACCCCGGTGCGGATAGCGCCGACTGAGCCATCCCGTCGTTCATTCTGCCAGAACGCGGTCTGACGTTGCCGCTTTACCTTGCCCCCTAACACGCGGGCGAGAAAGACGTAAACGGATGTAAACGGTGCTAGCCAGAGACATCGGGTTCTCCCGGCCCGAAACGCACGCTCCGATTCTCTCGGCAGAAAACGCGCGTTCGGTACCTCATGTCATAAAGTACGCCTGTCTCTCGAAGTTGCCCATCACGGGAAGTGCTTACGTCAGCGCCGTCCTACCAGCCACGTCACTCTGGTACTAACGACCCACCCGCGGAACCCTCGTCGATCCTTTCAGGTGGCAAGTTATAAGAACAGATGGTAAACTGGTACAGATACTTGAACCCTAAATGCAAGCTACTGTTCCGCGCTCTGCACGCTAAAGAAATCAAAGGGTCTAGCCATTACACCGTTTGTCACATATAAAACACCCCAAAATTTAAGTTCGACGTACCGCCCACTGACTTTGGATTGACGGCCCCAACTTTAATTAACGAGGGACTTGATAACGGTCCGACTCTGTCGCACCATTATCAACTCGAATTTGTCGTCTGCGTCACCGTCCTACTTTGACCGGGGCAAGTTTTTTGGCCCTAATTTTTACAGATAGGGAGCTACGTTTTGTTATTTTACAAGAAAAAAAAAAAAAAGAAAACGACCTGTGAATTACATTTTAGACGAAAGGTTTAGATTGCTTCGTGCAAGCGCCGATGTTTACGGTCCCTTTTAGATAGTGCCTGGTGACTTGGGGCAGCCTATATATCTATGGGGGAACCACGAAGCTGAAAAGAATAACCTGAGCGAGGCTTTTTAATTAAGCTATAACCATACATCAAGAACACGTGCGAATGGTTTCTGGTTGACAGAGCTGTTTGATATTGACCCAAGTATAAAGTTCTTCGGGCCAAAATTTGTTTTTTTTAGGCAATTTAGAGCACTGAAAGCCCAAAAAAGAAAAGGTATAACTAAACTTGATATTCTTTTGTCAGAGTTTCGGAATTCTAGCCCTGAATAACCATAAGAGGGCCAGAGTTAGGCGTCGTTGCCTGGCTGTTCAGTTTTAATCTGGGAACTTTGGGCACAAATTGTAAAACAAGTGCCAGGGTTGGGCTTCACTGCTAAGTGATTGTTTCATACGTGGCATTATAGGCTGTTTTTTTTACACTTTTGACGTTATGGGAAAAAAAGTAATAGAAAAACCAAAAAAGCAAATGCCTTCGAAAACATTTTTTTATGCCCATGTTAGGACCAGGATTGCCAAGTTGAGCTAAATTATCCGTTTCTTTGGCATGCTGCCAGGAAATAGCGAAAGTTTGTGTACAGTTCGAATATCGATTCCAGTGCACCTTATCGAGATCTTACGAAGTTCTCTAAAAAATAGTGGGTATTCACCATCAAATTCAATCCCCCATTCGGAGTATATAGGATGCCTGGATGAAAAAAAATACAATAATCATTCATCATTTTCAAGCAGCTTAAACTCGTTCACACGAAGTCGCAACAACCAATGGAAGTCCTCTGCTTACTGTGTAAGCAGGGTGTGCTGGAAAGGTACCCTTATCTGGTATACTTCATAATCGTCTTGCGTCGCGCTCTTAATGGCCGTGAATGGATTAATAGATATTAACTGCTGTACCATTTATAACGGGTGGTAGCTGGAGCCACCTAGCCTACCAAGATTAAAAACATGATTCCCCCGCAGCCAATGCATTTATATAACAGCCACCAGGGGCTCTAGATACGTCAAACACAAACTTCGGCCCCAACTTTGTTTTTGACGAGTTTCCCGCTACATTTTGCGGGGAAACTGAATCGGCGTTGAGGTCTCGCGATGTCAATTTTTCCTCTAAATTTCTCGGGGAATGGAATTGCTGTGGAGGTCACGTGATGTAAATTTTCCCGCTAAATCTGGCGGAGAAACTGAATTTGTTCATAGGTGATGTGACACCAAGACACGTGACGTCATTTTCCGTGCTAAGCTTACCTGGGAAACTGAATTGGTGTTGAGGTCGCATGACGTCAGTTTTCCCGCTAGATTTAGTGGGGAACTCAATTCCCTGTTGAGGTCACGTGACGTAAATTTTCCCGCTAAATCTAGCTGAAAAACTGAATTTGTTTATAGGTGACGTGACACCAAGTCGTGACATCATTCCCCATTAAATTTAGCGGGAATTGACTTCATGTTGAGGTCACGTGACGTCAACTTTCCCGCTGAATTTAGCGCGGTTACGTCGACGGCCCGCAACCCGCAAACGGGCAACTCAGAGCTGCGCTCTAAAAGCTAAAATATGCACCCTTCGCCTCCTCTGGTGGAACCTTCTCGCCATCACCCCAACTCCGGAACAACTGGGCGACAGGACTGACACTCTGAGTCGACGTCCTGTTGTTTAATCAGTTAACTATTTAATTACTGAGGTTAAATAATTAGTTAATATGCGTCCCATTAACTGTTCGGCAATTCAGTTTTCCCGCTATATTGCGCGGCGAAATTCGCGTGTTGGGTTCAAAACACCAATCCAGTTTCCCCGTAATATTTAGTGGGTAAATGGTCGTCACGTGACCTAAGTAGCAATCCAGATTCTCCGCAACATTTAGCGGCCAAATCGACGCCATGTTACCCGATGTCAAGTGACCTTTTACAACAATTTGGTTTCACCACTAAAAACAATCGCTGAAAACATTGACGCTTGTTACAATTGACAACGCTTGATTTCGAGCGAATTACTTACCCTGTAAGTACAATATATGCGTGAGGTACACCTTGGCTGTTTCTTTCCTTTGATACACACGGCTCATGAGACGAATCGCTACTTCCGGTAACAACACGCGTTCTTCCTCGACGAAAACATTATGTTCCAAAGCGTTCACAAGTAACTTTTCCGTCATTGATTTCTCCAGCTGAGCGTTGCGTAAGAAAAACAACGTGTCAAAAAAGTTACATAAGCACGAAACAATTGAGGGAGAAATGCGGCTCACGAACATGAAATATAAAGTACGGTTCCATACTGCCGCGGCCTATTTTCCCTCGATTTCGGGGCTGTTTTTGTTTTCTTACCGAAATCCCCTGCTTTTGGTGTTCATCGTTGCTGTGTCAATCAAAACAGGGCGTCGTTGCAGGAGTTTTAAACCTTCAGGGACCCAAATGGTTTCTTTACGTGCCGATGTAAACAACAACAATAACAACAACAACAACAACAACAACAAATACAAAAATAAAAACGAGCAAGAGGTGGTGTTAGCAATGAGGCAACCTTCAAGGACGTTCAGCTGTGGCTCTGCTTTCTGTCAGCTGAATGTAAAACTGTAGAGAAAAGTATATTCCCACGAAACTTTGAATCTCTTATTAAAAAGAAATCAGAAAAATCTTCGAGTTTTTTTGTTTCGATTTCAATGACAACTGATCAGGCGCTACTATTCCGGGGTTGATTGGCATTCGCCGAAAACACGAAACCTAAATATAAATTAACGTTTCGGGTTCTATGCCTTAGAAAATTCGGCTAAATCTTTTACTAAGCCATTCTTCGAACGTTAAGGCGCAAGGACTACTAGGTATACCGCGATAGTTGCCTAACTTTGGAGCTGTTAAAATGTAATTTTCAGCACTTTTAATTTCGAGCCCAAAAATATAATTTTAATTAATTGGCTAAAAAGAAAAAAAAAGTATTTTACATTTCAAAAGGCCATACACACGTGTGTAGCAGCGCATATTTATTGCATCTGCTAGTACTGTTGTTAAGTAATAATTTCTTCCAGTTTGCTAAAAAAATAATTTTTTTACTCGATTTTTGTGTGTCTGGAGTGCATCCAATTATCAGTAACATCAAGATCTACACTAAGGAAACAAAAATTGTAGAGACGATTAGGATTGCCTCGACTTATTAACCTCTCACAAGTTTGTAATTCTTAACCTTTAAGCAAAACCTAAACATTGTTCACTACATTTCTCGGGCACTCTAAAGGAGACAAACTCCACGTTAATCTTTGATCGGCTTGTGAAGCAAATCGCAGAAAACCACTTTACACCGTACCACAACTGATCAGTCTAAACTACAATTACCAAAACGTATGGACAATAGAGCTTTCCAAGGACTCTAAACTCGTCAAGCACAAAGTTGGGTCCGAAGGTGACGGAGCGCACCGATTGGCCTATCACGACGATGACTTCATGCTCTTTCCGCCGCCGTCCGGCCGGCGTTGCTCCGTGAACTTTCGGCCTCAACTTTGTGTTTGACGACTTTAGGGCCCCAATAATCCTCCCCTGCTCGCTGCAATCTCTGTGTACTGCTCCGTGAAACGGTTCTGGGCATTCGCACTAGCTCGCTTCTGTGAAATACACGCCGCGCATTCGTTCGCAGCTCAATGACTCGGCAGTTTTTTCTGATGGATGAACCGGTGAGCGCGAGAATAAATTACGTACACTGTGATATCTGACGGAGGAAATAAGTATCAAAAACAAAGCGAAGTATTCGGATATCGGTGTTGGTAAAACGCAGAGGCATGACAATTGGCTCCGTCAGACACAGGTTCCGTAAGTTCAACCAGGGACGTATTTGTGCCGTAGCGATCCATGTATTTTATGCTTTTACAATTTTCAGGTGAACCCAGCCAAGTTCGGTTTCTTGCGGAATCAAGCGTTGTCATTTTGGTCGCCGTCGGTTCTATTCGGACGCCGGCTCGTCTGTACTACCAATAACAGCTGTAACGTATAACAATTAGTACCGAACGATCCTCATTTGTGTCGCCGACTGCTCCATCAGACGCAGTCAATTACGACGCAAAAACGCGAGTGTGCTGAAAAACACTGCTGGGATCTTCGCGCTATGCCTCCACATAGAGCGAATTCATTAACATGGCAGCCTGAGAATATGTAGCCCATCAGTACGTCACGTGGAACCGCCTTCTAAAAATGTTTGTTTTCTAAAGCACTTGAAAAAATCCTAAGTACTTGATTTTGAGGTTATCATCTGCACGCACTTTTTTAAATGTCACGCTCTAAAATTGTGTAGTTAAATACTACGGTAGCGTGCATAAACGTCGTACTAAACCGAATAATTCAAGTACCCATATAAAATATTGCGGAATGGTACAAACCTCATGAAATCCTACGAGCTTCAACGAGACGACGCGATTTCACTTTTGTTCCGCATATGAACGAAGCTGAAATGTAAAGTAAAGCTGCAGTATAGAGAAACCTGAGTGATTACTTGATTGAACGCCTATTCCCTAACCTCGAAACCTCCGGCTCCAGAGTTTCATTGAAACTCGTCTATTCCTATATTTTTGAGGCACCATTTGGGTAGTAATTTCTTAAATAAAAAACAAAATATAATAAAGGAAAACGAGGAGGTAGGCCAAAGTTAATATTTCCGTTAGCAAAATACCAATATATATATTGTTTGTGTCAGATAGCATGCACTTGTTTAAGACTGAGAATGGTACTAGACAGGTTCTTTTCAAGATCCAACCGTGATCTTAAACTCAAGTATAAAGAAACAAGAACGACGTGTTGTTTCAACTCGAAACAGACAAAAATAAGAGATATGTTGGTCCCTCTGCATTTTAGGTAAAATAAGAAATAGTACAAACAAGTGGTATATTTTTTTTTAAACCAGCAGGTTACAAACCCGCACTAAAACAATTTTGACGTCAACGATGTTTTTAGTTGAGCGGGTTAGATAGCTCCATCCGACATAATTTGTCGAATATGTTTTACCTTTAATCTGTAATCGGTGACACGTTAAGAGTGATGTGCCATCTCCTCTCACCTCTTTCCACTTCAGCAGAGCAAACGCTGGAGAGCAGGATGTCTCCCCTACAGCGTTCGCCCTTCTAAAGAGCAAAAGAGGCGGAAGGGCTTCAGTGCCTCTTACCCTATCACCGACGATGGTACAGAGGAGGGTTCACTTAGCTCACGTACTTGAAGTTACCTATCAAAGCCGTGCATACCTGCGCACTTCTGAAATGCGTGCCCCCGAATGCTGTCCGAGTAGGGGCAACACCACCAAGAATAATGCAAGCCCGAGAACACCTTCCTCTTCGTTCATGGAACGATATTACAATCAAATAACGAAAACAGCGATTGGATCGAATCCATACGCCGGCGTCGCTTCGACGCGTTGATTGGACATGAGACACAGCCGAACGCTGACTTAGCGCTCGTGACCAATCGGAGTCTCGCTAGATCTCACTCTTATGAGTTCAAAATCCCAGTGCACAGGCTTTGCACATACTGGGAGGAGTTACTATGAAATTATTCACTGACGGCCATGGCTCAGTCCGAGGCCGCTAGGCGAGTGTTCGGAGCAGACTTCCACAGTGCTTTTGCAAGGTCTTTTCTAGAAACGTGAGTCCTTGTTAACTTTGGACAGTCAGGAGAGATCTAAATGCAGCAGATGCTAACTGGCAACACTATGCCCAGAGCACCGGGAGCTTCCATGTGAACTCAAAGCGCGTACAAAACAAACTGATATAGATTAGTTCTTTACTGCAATGCAAACGATACTTTTATATCTATGGTGTTTGTTTTTGGACCTGTGACATTATTTATTTCCACTTTCTTTTTACCTTATCTTTAATAACAATTTATTGGGGTGCTCCTAATATATTATTATTACTTCCGGGTTTGCTATAAAAGGCTTCTACTATATAATACTGGTCAGGAGATGCCAGGATTATAAACTTTGTTATTTCCTTCGGTTTTTTTTGTTTACTTAAGTTCTTCACCAGGTCTTCTAGTTCCCTGCAACGCTGACATAATGACGTCTTTGTCGTGTGCATTGTCAGTATGGTGTATTGTCGCTACCTTCCGTGAGCTCACCACTTTATTTCGCCCCGTATGACTATCAACAAGTTTGGTAACCTAAAGTTTTCAAAACGAACAATGGAACTTGTTTGCAACGTCTACGCACAAGTAAAACAGCGAGAACCGGGACTTTCTATTGCCCTTCGTACGGGTTGGTTTAGCGAGCTCACCTGCGTAAGCGACCAGGGTTAGGGATTGAGGCCAGAATACCCGGGTTCTGCAGCGCAGCTTCGCGATACTTGTTCCCAGCTCTGGTGCACCACCGACCTACTAATAAAGACAGCTGTAACTGAACACGAACCAAGTGGGATTTGGCTTCGTGCGGCGTGAGTTTCCCCTATTTTGGTACATACAGCCGCGCAGGGTCACGGAC
>JAZHYW010049698.1:0-18290 GCA_037355805.1 Ixodes ricinus | reverse complement strand
TGCATCAAAATGCGATTGAGCTGCCAGACTTCCTCCGTTCGTTGAGTGATGAACCAATCATCGTCGTCCTGTTCGTCTTCGTGGTCGATACCACACGTGTCGTAGGCATCGTCATCGGGTTCATCATCAAGGTCGTCGTCAAGGTTGTAGTCATGGTTGTCGTTGAAGTCATCGTCCGGGTCGTCCTTGGGTCGCTGTCAAAGCCGTAGTCGGGATCGTCTTCCATGTCATTGTTCGAGTCGTCGCCTGGGTCATCATCAGTGTCGTCATCAGTCTCGTCATCAAGGTTGAAGACACTGTTTGGTGTCAAGGCCGTAGTCAGGTTGGTTGTTAACATTGTAGCCGGGGTTGGTCTTTGGAGTCGTCCGTTTCATCATCGGCGTAGCAGTCGTCATCATGTTTTCGTCGAGGTGTGATAGCCAGGGGCTTTGTCAAGTTCATTGTCCGGGTCATTTCCGAGGCCATAGTCGAGGTCGTCGTTGATGTCACAGTTGGAGTCGTCCTCGGGTGATTTCAAGGACGTCGCCTTCGCGATCGTCGTCTTCAGAGTTATTGTGTTCACAGGTGCTACGCTTCGTGGGCATAGATTGTGTTACCCTGCACATCCACCAATATGTCATGAACAAAAACAAACTTGATTAATCAAACTTAAAATCAATGTTTAATGCAGCGAACTTGTGCCGAGAAACATAAAGTAACAAAGACCGCACATACTTTGACGGCGACGGAAGGACGACTGACTCGAGCAGCCATGCGAAGCTCCTTTTGTGAGCGTGTGGGTATCTAGAAGGTTCCGAGCTTGAGCAAACAAGATTCTCGAGTCATCTGAAGCATTCTAAGCATGCAAACAAAAGAAAGATAAACCCCAGCCAGCGGCGTGGGAGTGGAGCACGCTGCTGACTCGGCTATTCGCAGGTGGCAATATGACTTGACACAAAGTAGCAATTTACTACAGGGATAGATACTCATACCAGGCATATTTCTGACACTTTCCTCTACACAGGCCTATTTATTAGCAGGCGCACTCACAAAATATTGGTAAAGTTTGAAGCGAATAGTGGTTTTGGCCGAATATTTTCTGATCAAATATCGAATAGTTTCTCCAAGCCTTTAACTACCATTGTACAATGCTTAAATTAAAATTCAGCTGAACTCGTGAAAGTTGTCCCAACCTCCCACTTGTGCACTTCTAAGCTCAGTTAGTTTGAATATGACTATATGAACTGTGGCCTCAGAAAGTCCAATGCCTTCATTGTGGTGGCATGTAAATGACAGATTTGACATTACATTTAACCGAAAGAGACACCCAGTTATCCTAATCGAAATAATTTATAAATCTGCTTGCTATATGCAAATATCTTTTCTTTAATCTCAAATTTAACCCCCTCGCAAAAATTTAAAAAAAACAAGCACAAATAATGCAAGCAGATTGTCAGGACAGTACTGCTTGAATAATCGTAATGGGTTAGTCCCATCAAATGCGCTTTTCACTGAGCACCTGCAGAATGCAAAAAAGCAATGCCCGCCATCTTTGCGAGTTTTGCTTTCCCGCGGTACACAGGTGCTCAGTGGGAAGCGCACTCAACGGGGCTAACTTGCTGCGATTAAAAAAGAAGTGAATTAAACGAAAATGCTGTTCGAATTGAGTAGCTTATGAATGCATGAAAAACATAGTCAGACAAACAAAATTTAAAATTCGTTTGAATGAACCCGAAGTATGAAATACCCGAGTTTGAATTATTGCAAATTTGCTGTAATAGCATTGACTCTCCATCTGGCTTGTGTACTTGCCACCGCACTACAATTATTGTATCAATTGTTTCAAAGGCACCGTTCAATCGGCCACGATTGAACGGTGCCTTTGTGTGTATTTTCTGAGTATTTTTTGTAAAAGGGAATATGCTCGTGTTTTGTATATTGTACAATTAATTAACATAGGCTATTTTTTCTGGTTTTTCCTTGAATGTTGTGGGGCAGTGCTCTTTTTTTGTCTACTCTTAAATATTGTATGCCAGAATTTCTTGTTATAGTGCCCTGAATGATGTATGCAAGTGACGTTTTGCAATAGTGTCTGCTTATTTTCTTTAGATTTATATATCTCATTGCCGACTGTTCAATCTCTTTTTTGTTTAGTGTTCTGAGTTTTTTTCCTTTTTTTCCATGCACGCTGCTTGTAGCTGCTAAAGTTAAGGGGACTTAGGACTAGTTAAGCTGTATCAAACAGCTTTTTTCCAAAGCCCCCACCAACACTGTACCTTTTGTTAGAAAATAAACCTATTATTAAACCTATATTATTATTATTGTCATTTTGTAGCGCTTCATTTAATTGCTGTGAGCAGTAATGATCCTAGTAATCAATTGCTTTTTTAAGCCTGAGGTAATGATCCTAGTAATCAGTTACTTTTTTTAAGCCTGAGGTAAACTAAAAGCAAAATTTGCTCTACAAGATTCACCAACCTGCCTGGCTATCTCAGCTACGCAGAGGACGTTCTTCGTTTCTCGAGCTCGGGACCGGTACGATCTGGCTGTACACGGCGTTAGTAATAAGTCCAAGGTTTGGGAAGATGCAGCAGACAACAGTGGCATCATCCATTCACTCCTTAAGGAACATTACCAGGTGGCTTGTTTACTGTGCTCAGTGTACGGAAAACAAGATTCTGGACAAAAGTATGCCAAAGGGTGTTTCAACAGTCATAAGAATTTTAAACACAGTTTCGTCAAGTGCTCACTTATCCCTTGAAAAAGTGGTTTGTAGTTTGGATGAAAAACGTCGGCAAGGAAAACTTTTTTTTTAATCTGGAACATGGAGCAAGAAGCCGGTCTTCAATAACACTGCCACTAGATCCTGTCCAAAGTCAATGCCTCTGTCTGTGAGCACCGTGGTCTTCATCACCCTTACTGTTCACTGTGGAACTGAGCCATCTAGGCTTAATTCAGCTCAGTGCTCTAAAGCTTTATATTGTGAGCCTGCAGGTTATCAACACTACTACTGTTTGCAGTTCCGAGTAGCATCCATAACCAGTATGAGATTATATTGCAGCATACATGAATGAACGCTACTCCATACTTCAGGAAGGTTCACGTTTACTCTTACCTCAAAGGATTAAAAACTAAAATCATTTGGAGTAAGAGTAAATGTGTATCTTCCAGAAGTATTAGTAGTGTTCGTCCATGCATGCGGCAATGTCTCTTTGATCTTGGGTCAGTTTCTTGTTTTGGCATGTCTATATGGCTTCTTTTAACCATAACTCTTTGATATCAAAGCTATACTTGAAGCACACTTCATTAGAAACAAGCAACTGGTGGTATTTTATGATTTAAAATGATAAAACATGACACAACGATGGGAAGTTCGGCGGTTTCTGCGATGCAACCTAAACCATAGGTGGTACGGTGTCCTATAGGGTACCCAAATTCACAAGATATTCTAAATTTTCCTAACAGCTCATGCCCAAACGACTTGAAGTTTTTATTGCTTGGGTGTTTTAACTGATGAGACCAACAATAAAATGCCTAGCCTCACAGAAGTTTGTGGTAATATTTCCAGTGACCACTCCTTTGTGTCTGTTAATGTTGACATGGTTGCATCAGAACGTCCAACTTTTGTGAGTTAGGAATTCAAGACAATGTTGCGAAAGAATGGCATCCTAAATGGGTGCTTGTTCCTCCAGTACTATGTATTCCGCTTTCAATGGGGCAGCCGAGCATGTGGAACAGATAACACAGCAGAAGTTGAAGATGGCTAGACTAATTAAGTGACTTTCATTCACAAATAGCCAGAATGTTGCTGTCGTACAAAGCAACGCCAAATTAAATGATTAGCTGTAGTCCTGCTGAACTTTCATTGGTGTGGAAGCTCAAAACTGCACTGGGCTTGCTGCAGCCAGATTTTTAACCACAGCAAGTCTAAAGCAGCTTCATCACAACATGCAGAGCAACAGAAAGTTTGCCAGAAAGGTTTGACTTAATCCCAGTTAGGCGCCGGCTGCTGTATTGTCTGACCAGGAGTTTACGTTGTTAGTGTGACTGCTGTATGGCCGCTTGTAGATGAGGCATCAGGGTCGCATCTGCATAGTCCGAGGCGTCCCAGCTGACCCTGTCACCTAGGATTCCCTTTTATGACTTATCAGAGCATGCCTATACTTTGCTTACCCATAATTCGGCAGTGTGGTGGAAGCCCCATGCTCCTTACATCAGTCATACGTCTCTCTTGCACCACTTAATCGCGCTTCTGTCTATACACCCACACAAAGAGCATGTTTTCACATGACGGAATAGGCTTGTGACTGTTCCAACAAATGCGTAACTTCCACTGCACTGTCAGCTTAGGGGTGAACTGAGTACTGGCAATTTTCACTACATGTTTTTTAACCTACTTTCACGGCTTTGTAATTAAACCGCCAAGTGCTGTGAATATTTGATTTGCTCGAGAAGGCTAGTGAGCGAACCTGCCGCCACAGCTTCCTGTTCCAGCCACTATAAAAAAGGTGCCATCAATTTTTCGCTGGAGTCGCCAGTTGTGTTGACGTTCCTGCAATAGATACCTATGAAGCCGTCGCTGACACTAAAGCTACTAGAACTGCGATTCAATGGCAGTTCGTGATGCAGGGAACAATTTCACAGCAGATTCTGGTGGTGACAGGCAGTATTGCAGAATGAGCACCCCCTCCCATCCAACTCCATTCCAGAGAATTGGATTTTCTAATACTAATTCCATTCCTTCGAACTCCTGGAAAGGAAAAACTGGGCCCATCCCCACTCCTGGAATGGCTGAACTGTTCCATTCCATTCCTCTCAATTCCTCTCAACCGTGAAAAGTGGCACTTGACAGCTAGTACTAAGTTACCGGAAAATAACGTCAGCATAAAGCTGGCGTTGTCAAATGCGTAGACAACTGCAAAATTGTGCAAAACCAAACCCGAAATCATTGATTCTACTAAGTTGAGCCGTGGTCGCACATAGCGCTAGTGGCAATTGATATGGTGGCACTGCAGATATCGATTGCACCACCAAGCGTAAAAGCCTCATAACAGAGAGGAAAACTTTAAGTCACCCATCTTCTCCACAAAAGAACCGTATATGTCCTCCACTTTTACGAGACACATAGTAAGTGAGGAGTCACGTGTACTAACGAAATGGGGGCGGTGTGACATTGTCCTTGCCTGGTGGCCTGCAACTGGTGCTGTAATCACACATATGGTTGCGTCTCACGGCGCCAGGAACAACACCTTGTCCGCCTACAACTCTACAGTTTGGGTTGCTTCACTGGGGTTGCCACTTTCATCCTCGAAGGAACATAAGCAGTCAGATAACCAAGCCGTCAGTTACCCAAATGCAATGATGCCGTTTCAAAAGCCCCTTTGACCGCATCGACGCAGCTCGCATTAGAACAAAGCGTATTCCATTCCTACTCTATTCTGGGCAAAATGCACCTACTAATTTCATTCCCATTCCATTCCAGTGCTGCCATCATTTTATTTGCATTTGATTCCAGGGTCGTGGAAGGGCGGAATCGTTCCAACCCTGAAGTGGCAACTCCACAACACTGGTGATAGTCACGAAGGCACCCAGTTCAGTGCGAATACTGTCCTCACAGCCCATCGAAAGCTGTTATTATTGCAACAGACTCCAGTAGGACGAAGTAGTGGGATTCGAAAGCCTGTTGTGCAGATTTGTACCTTGCATTGTTACCGGTATTTTTTATTTCTTTCGTATTTTATAATGGACAACTCTTCTTTGTTAAGAGGATAACAAGCGTTGTAATCTCGGTATTGTTGCCAAACCAGCAGGTGTTATCATCGGTGCACTTTTAAATAAATGTATGCCACAGCCACGGATCAGCAGTGAGCACTTACCCTGGAATTTGGGTGTTTCGTAAGTATTCATTTTAATTGCGCGATAATGACATTCGTCTTCTGTTAGAATGAAAGAAACCTAAACAATATTCGACATGATGGATAATTTTGGACACCCGCGGCATGTGTGATCTGAGCATTTGTTCTTTTCTTCTGAAGTGTGTCTCTTGCTTACTACCTGTAGCGTATACAATGTTGGGGACGGAAGAGATGCTGCGACCGACTCCGAGCAATAAAAACATTCTGTTTATTCTCACGTCGTTGAGCTCGTGGCAGCGAGTATGAGTAGCATTGTCATCTTTGGCGGTGCCGAGGCTGAACCAACAGACTGCCACAGAGCCGTCGCCTGCAGCTCTGCAGACTGTGAGAAATGGCACGATTTCGTTGAAGTGATTGCGGCTTCAGAGAGGTGTTGTTGCTGTTGACATGTACCGCAAGCAGGATGACATACTAGAGAGCAGGAAAGACAACGTTCGGAAGCCGTGCATGGTAGTCGACGCCGAGGTCAGGCAGGGGCGGATCCAGTACTCCGTTTTGGGGGGGGGGGATTTTTAAGGATACTATTCTCCCATTTTTTCTTGTGCAAGGGGGTCCACCCATGTCAAATTGCCCTCCGAGAAGGGGGAGGGAGGGGGTCGACTTTGTTTGGGGGGGGGGGCGGCGGCTGCCCCCGTCGCCCCCCCCCCTTGGATCCGCCACTGAGGTCAGGCAATGAGGCAGCAGACAGAGGGGAAATCGACCCTGTCGTGCTTTCAGTCCAGCTTGATTAGTTCGGAGTGTGCAGCCTCGGACTGAAAGGGGATGCCGGCCGACTGCGGGGCCGATGCAACATCCCCTAATATGAAGAACCGAGCTGAGAGCGAATGCCCGACGTGGCAACGATGCGGAGACCCTGGTCAGCTAGCGACATGCCTTGTGAATAGTGTGGAAACGTCGATGAATATTCACTTGCCGAGCCGGTGGGGCGAGCAAGATGGTCGCAGCCCATTGCTGGGAGATGCCGGCGCTAGATGCGACAGAGGAGAGGCGATGGTGGAGGTGCAGCAGATGTGGAGGCTGTGAAAGTTGAAGATACGCCTACTGCATTTTCGTCCGAAAAGGCAGGGCCGTTGCCGTGCCCCTGGCCATGAAGAACATTCCCCTAAATAGCAGGCGCTCGGAGTCGATCATCATGTCCAGGTCACCAATTTGTAGCACTTTCGATGTTGAGAACGGGAGAGATGGTGCGACAGACTGAGTTTAGCTGTGAAAACATTCTCTTTATTCTCGAACCGTCGAGCTCGTTCCGACCAGTAGCTTGCTTTTATACACTGCAGTCATTAGCAATATTGTTGATCTACGTGTTTTGCAACACTATTAATACGGCAGATTGGGCGAGTTGGTAAGGCATAATTACGAACCAGCGCACAGGTAGACAGTTACTCAAAATCCAAACACACAAAAATATACACTCGCACAGCGCTGATGAGAGTATTTTTTGTGTTTGGATTTTGGGTAACTGTCTACATGTGCGCTGGTTCGTGATTTTGCAGCACTGTCGTCTTTGGCGGTGTGGAGGCCGAACCGATGGACCGCCACAGGCCCACATCTGTATCTGTTTCATATACTGAATGCCTTTTTGCACGGCTCTGTTTTTCATCTTTGTCTTCCAGATTTTTACTGCTCACTTGTAATAATAAATGTGAAATTTAAAACTGTCATATCAGAGATTGAACTTTATCAAATAAATGTGAATTTAATTAAGCTATAGATTTTATATAGACTGTTACATTTTATGCCATTGTGTCTAAATTTGTCAGGATACAATATGCAAGTAAGCATAAAGTAACTGAAAAGTTGAAAGAAGCAAATTCGAGATTGCAAAACCTGCTTCCCAATAGATATTTTTTTCCAAAGTATTTACGTGAAGGAACTCCTTTTTCAATTTTTCATTTAAAACAAACTTAAAAAAAAAAATTATGCTCGGAAAATTAAGTTATTGTGTTCAGCTTATTCTAAACTTTCTAAAATGTTTGTATGAAATGCCAGAGAGCTTGTGCTAACAGCGGGTAGATAAGGTTTTCATAATTTCTGATAAAACAAACTGACTATAGTTTCTCTTTAGTGACCGTGTCGCCAAGGTGACAACAGAACAAGTAGCAAATGCACGCCACTGTTGTGACATATTTGAATATCCTTATCGCTTGCTTGGGCTCAGCGGGTAATGCAAGTCGGCACTAGCGTGAGTATAAAGGTCGCTAAATCGCATGTAAGCGATTTAGCGAGCGACGGCGATAGCGACGACAGTCGGCGACGAATGACGAAGATTTCTCACTATCGCTCGTCGCGTCGCTCGGTTTCGGGATTTCTAGAAAACATCGTTCAGCTTTCATGCGGCTTGCCTCGTCGCGCGACTGACCGAGCGTCAGCGAAGCGGGTCGCCGTCGCTTGTCTCATCGCTCGCAAAATCGCTTACATGCGGTTTACACTTCACGCTGTCAAGGATATCGACTCGAGCGCGCATACTTTCACCTAACCTCTCATTTCCACGAGAGCGCGTGCAAATCAAACGCTAAACCAAGACGGGGGTTGCAGCCAGCAGCTTTGAGAGCGTCATACAACGGAGTACAGTTTGACAGAAGCAAGCACACACTTCGCTAGCGCATTCCAGCCTTGAGCGCTCGAACTTCCGAAAACGAAACTAGATTTTGCCACATTTTGGCTAGCTCGAAACATTATTTTTAAATATAGGGTGTCTTTTAGCCATAATCTAGACTAAGAGAAATGTGAACCTTCCCAAATTATATTTCTTTCACTGTATTATATAAGTAATAATTGTCTAGTATCGTTACGTTCATGTAAAATACGGTGGGGGTCACCGGACCTTCGTCTGAAACAAAAAGTCTGCTATATATACCGAGCGGGTCACGGTTGCATTTGAGTAGGAGTGTCGGGTTGTTAGTGCCTCTGTGTGTTGTTTGTGCCTGTGTATGCTTGTACATTGATCTTGTGGTCTGTGCTGTATGTGTTGGTATGCCGCCGTCCGCTCGAGCGTGTTACTTCCAGAAGTGTCAAAATCCTTTTTATTTTTATAGTTTTCCGCATACTCACTAGGTGGCGCAAGTAGCCACCTTGTTTTGTTTTCGCTTTGTTCGTACATAGTCCATTTAGTGTGTAAGGAACCACACCACTACAGCTACAGTCTAGCACAAAAGTAACCGCGTCTTTAAATGGCGCTGGCGTTCAGTTCGTCGTCGTTCCTTGGTCGTTCGCTGGCTGTTTCAGTAGCCGATTCGCACCCGGAAAGCCGCAAAATTTGCGTACACACGAGATATGAGTGGATACGTCGAAACGTCCCGTACAACTTTGCTCGGGGTAAAGAGGTGAGCGGGACGTCGGAAACGCCGGTCGGGTCGGGGCGATCCGTCGTCGCTCACGGCAAACGGGCTTTTTCAATAAAGTTCATGTCTGTGGTCGCGAAAAGATTCCTCCTGTGGAAACTACCCGGTGTCGGTGAAAATGCAACCGGCATGAGGCCTCGGCGATCGGCTGAACCGCCACGCGAACGGGACCTGCTCGATGGGGAAACGCGCTGCTGGGTGCAGTCGATGGTCGCTCCCACTGTCGCGTAATCGCCGCAATGGATACGGCGTCAGCGCTTGGGGGTGAATGCCTGCGGTGGTTTAGCGCGTATGGGCGATTACGAATGAACACGTGCAAACTACGCTTTCGCTGCGGCGAAAAGCCGTGCAAAGCGCTGGGCCTCGCTCGTTGATCCCGTCTCACGTCAAACGGCCGCCATTGTAAAAAAACACCCCTAGACGTGTGATCGCGGAACGAAGTACACGTTCAAAGATGTTCATTTTACACGAGACCTCGGGTGCAAACGAAATACACCGAGCCTCGCGTGTAAAACGAACACCATTTGGGGAGTCCGCCCTGGGACAACGGTTTACACGCCCAGGGGTGTACTTTTTGCTAACAGTGTACGGGATCTCGTTCCGCGTTTTCACGGACCACCACGCTCTCTGTTGGCTCGCCAATCTCAAGGACCCGTCAGGACGCCTCGCTCGCTAGAGCCTTCGACTACAAGAATTCGACGTAACCATCGTTCATAAGTCTGGCCGCAAGCATAACGACGCCGATTGTTTGTCTAGGGCCCCGGTCGAATTTCCTCCCGAAAGCACTGACGACGACGATGGCGCCCGTTTTCTCGGCGCAGTTACAGATACTGACATGGGATCACTTCAACGAGACGACCCAGAACTTCGCGCCGTGATCGACCACCTCGAAGGTCAAGGAAGTTCAGTTCCGCGAGTCTTCGCCCGAGACTTGCCAAGCTTCATTCTGCGGCGAGGCGTGCTCTTCAAGAAGAACTTCGGAACGAGCAACCCTGCCTGGCTGCTGGTTGTTCCGGCCACCCTGCGAGAAGAAATCTTTCAAGCATGCCACGACGACCCGACGGCTGGACACCTTGGCTACAGCAGGACGCTCGCCCGAATTCGCGACAAGTACTACTGGCCGAGACTCCCGAAAACAGTCCACCTGTACACACGGTCGTGCCATGAGTGCCAGCGACGTAAGAGGCCTCCGGCGAAGCCAGCAGGACTCCTGCAACCGATACCTGCCCCGACTACGCCCTTCCAGCAGGTCGGAATGGATTTGCTTGGGCCGTTCCCAACATCGGCGCAAGGAAATCGGTGGATTATCGTCGCGACCGATTATCTTACACGATACGCCGAGACGTAAGCCCTGCCATCGGGAACAGCGGTGGAAGTCGCCATGTTTTTCGTCGAGTCCATTCTCCTTCGACACGGCGCACCTGAAGTGCTGATCACAGATCGCGGGTCATCCTTCATGGCACAGCTGACTCAAGAAGTTCTTCGGCTCAGTCATACCAGCCATCGACGAACAACCGCTTATCATCCGCAGACCAACGGGCTAACGGAGCGGCTCAACAAGACGATCGCCGACATGATCTCCATGTACGTCGACGTAGAGCACAAGACATGGGACGAGGTGTTGCCGTACGTCATGTTTGCGTACAACACAGCGGTTCAAGAAACCACAGGAATGACACCGTTCCAACTGATACACGGCCGGACGGTTACCACAATGCTCGACGCCATGCTGCCTCACGTGCCAACCGATGATGGCAACGACGACGCTCAACTGACCTCCCAGCGCGCGGAGGAAGCTCGTCAACTGGCAAGAATCAAGATTCAAGACCAACAGCGAGTCGACGCACGCCGGTATAACCTTCGTCGCCGGGACGTCCACTTTCAACCCGGAGACCGGGTATGGGTTTGGACACCAATACGGCGCCGCGGTCTCAGCGAGAAGCTTCTGAAACGCTATTTCGGGCCCTACAAGATCATCCGACGCCTCGGCGATCTGAACTACGAAGTCCTTCCCGACGGAACGCGCCCATCTGCAAGACGCCAGCCGCGACCCGAGGTGGTGCACGTCGTCCGGCTGAAGCCGTATTACGAACGATAGAACTTTCCACTCTCGTCGGCGAGTGAATTGTGAACTGCGGCTCGCGATTGTGCTGTCCTTTTGTTTGGGTTTGTTTTTGTGCTGCATCGGGACGATGCACTTTTTTAGAGGGGGGAATAATGCCGCGAGCGCAGCTGACTGAGTAGGCAGCGCGCCCGTGGCCTAGCGGTTATCGCGCTTGCAGTCCACGCAGAAGGCCAGGGTTCGATTCCTGGCCGCGGCTACACATTTTTGTGGACGCTCTAATGCAATGTTCTGGTAAATTCGAGAACCGTCTTGCTGATTCGAGGTTAGAATGTTCTACGCGCCGAACCTTCTACGCCGAACGATCCAGAAACCCACGAGGGTACATAAGGGATTCCGCAAGGCGAGCGGAGTCAGTTTCGCCCCAGCGTTCGCCCCAGCGTTCGACTCTGCTGTTACGCCGACTTCGACGCCCGCGACGCTCTGCTGTTATCTTCTGTTTCCTTTTTTATTTTTGGGCACAAGTTCGCCCCATTAAACGTTTCAGTTCTTTCAGCTATTTTCTTTGTTTCACTTGTCCTTCGTGACAATATGGCATTTTTACGCCACGTGACACACCAATTCCCTCTCCACATCCCCCTCATTTTCTTCTATCTTCAAATCCTTCCCCTCTCCATCTTGCGGTGCACTCTACCACCTCCCCATCGGCGCTATACTCTCCATTCCTCTCGATCTCTTTCCTCGTTCCTCCCTACCCTTCCCTTCCTCCATCCTCCTGCAGTGCCCTCCCTCTTCTTTCCGCTTTCCTGGTAACATGACGCCCCAATTCAGTTCCACCCAAATTTATAAAATATGCGTTCTTCACTTGCGGGATGAGTGTACAATATTTTCCAAACAGCTGAACCGATCATTAAAAATTACTGCATTTCATGCGTATAGGACTTTGAAGTTAAAGGTAAATATAAAAAAATGTGCAACTACCTTTATCTTCCAAATCCTATTCGCAGCTGCAATACCCTATAGATTGCCGAGTGGTAGCACCAAGATGGCGGAACTGGCAGGGATAAATTTTTCTAGATTTCGCGTGCACCTGCTCGCTGACGCTGGTCAATGTGCTAAAATAATTAAATTTTCTACAAATACAAAGCGGGCGGCGCAGGGGCATAACACAGGTGACGAAGATGTTGGCGTGAGTAAAGAAAATGACCATTTCTCTTTTTTGTTTTAAGTTGCAGAGTGGAACACAATTTTCATTTCGACGCCTTCGGTTTTCTCGTGAAATATTCATGATGAACGAACACGCCGAACAGAACCATGCGGTAACAGCATCACCGAGGCCGATAGTCCCAGCCACTGTCACCGCCGCCATCCCCGTTCCTCTGGTTCTTCGTTCGTCCGCGAGAGGGCGAGTGGCGAGCTAGAGATTCGAATAATACATGGAATGAAGTATTTAATGTGAGATCGTGTAACATTATTTCAGATATTAAATCATCGTATCAAAAAGCAGTAATGTAACCGGAAGTTTTTTTCGTTTTTTTCTGGGGGAGGGGGGGGGGAGGCATAGGCGGCTGAGATGTCCATGACTTGGGGTGCGGTGGGGAGGGAGGAGGGGGTGGTTCTAGATGCATCAGTATATTCTACGGTCAGCTGTGTCTCGGGAGGTGCTGAAGCCCCATAAGCCTGCCTCCGGGCTATGTCACTGTCGGGGAGTGAAGTAGCTTTATTTTTATGAATTTTTCCTCTACATTGAGCGGGTAAACTACCTGAAAACAGAAAGTATAACACATAGAGAGGACGAAACACAGACGTGTACACGTCTGTGTTTCATCCTCTCTATGTTTTATACTTTCTGTTTTCTGGTACATCTTACCAACACGCTCGTTAGGAATATAAACTACCTAGTTTACCTAGGTAGTTTACCCGCGTTACCTAGATGCCTAGGTAACGCGGCGTCATTTTACCCTCTAAATTTAGCGGGGAAAGTTAATTGATGTAGAGCTCACGTGACGGCAATTTACCTGCTAGATGCAGTGGGAAAATTGTATTCATGCACGTGTCACGTATGGCCGGGTTATGTGATGTCGATTTCTACGCTAAACGTAGTAGGGAAGATGAAGGTGTTTAGATTCCGTGACATAAATTTCCCTACCAAATTTAGAAAGGAAACGGAATTCGTGCATGAGTCATGTGACATCAATCTCTCCGCCCAATATATCGGAGAAACTGTATTATTGTGAAGGTCCCGTGAAATCAGGTCATGCTACATCAATTTTCCCGCTAAATTCCGGGGGAAATTTAAATTGGTGTATGGGGGATGTCACGTCAATTTTCTTGACTTATTCATCAATTTAGTTCCCCCGCGTGTAACGTCAATTTTCTGCTAGATTTATTGGAAACATTGTATCGGTGTATGTGACACGTGTTTCCAGGTCACGTGACATCAATTTCCTTGCTAAATTTAGCGGGAAAAATGAAGTTGTTTAGGTCACGTGTTATCGAGTTCCCTGCGAATTGTTGAGGAAAAACTGAATTGCTGTAAAGGTCAAGTGCAATCAGGTCACGTGATGTCAATTTTTCCGCTAAATTTAGCGGGGAACCGAATCGGTGTATAGGTCTCATAACATCAGGTTACGCGACATCAAATTTCCTGCTAAATGTAGCTGGAAACACGAATTGGTGCATAGGTGACGTTACGGCTGGTGACTTTACGTCAATTTTCCCCTTAATTGTTTAGGGGAAGTGAATTGGTGTATAGGTCACGTGAGGACAGGTCACCTAACACCAACTTCCCCGCCGATTTTGGCGGGTAAACGTAATTGTTGTACAGATCACGTGACGTCACGTGACGCGATATCAATTGTTGTTAGGTGACCGAAACACCACTTGAGTATCTCCGCTAAATTTAGCGGGAAATACACAGACAAACCAACGGACGGACAAAATTTTGGTCACCATATTTGATGGCTCTGTTTAAAGCGCACGCTCAAAATGAAATCGCATAAATAGGCTGATAAGACCGGCAATCTTGATTTTGTGTAGTGCGTTGCAAAGTAACTGTGGAAGACATGAAGAACAGAACAGCGTACAAAAAGACAAGGACAGAGAAAAGGAACATGCAAGGGAGCTAAAGTCCGGTGTAGGTAATTTGACAGCGCTCGGGCGGTGAGGTCGTAAAGTCTACGATAGGTCTCAAGGGGACGTTAGGTTTGTGAATCTTGGGTAGTCCGTAGAAGCTTGGCGCAGAGCCATTCCTGCAGATGAGATGCAAGTAAAGTGATTTCGACTCTGGATATTGCTTGAAAATGTCAGACAACATCTTGTTCATGTTCCGTTGAATTTGGGATGTTGGATCTTTCTTGAGCTTTTATATGCCGGACCATCCAGAAGATACTCGTGCCTTCTGGATAGTCCGAGCATATAAAAGCTCAAGAAAGTCCAACATTCCAGATTCAACGGAACATGAACAAGATGTTGTCTGACATTTTCGAGCAATATCCCAGAGTCGAAATCGCTTGCCCATTCGCAGGAATGTGCTCTGCACAAGCTCTACGGACTGCCAAGATTCGTCTGAGACTATCGTAGCCGCACCTGAACTCTGTCAAATTACTACATCGGACCTTAGCTCCCCTTGATTGGAAATACGCCGACCCATGCGCTGAATACCGGCCACTTCGTGGAACGTGCCTCGCAAGTGAGACTCAGCGATGATGACACGATTGTGTCTTTCGACGTTGTGTCACTATTTACCAGCATGCCAGTTCCCTTAGCAGTTGCTGCAGCCAGAGAGGTCTTCGAGAGAGACGATACATTGGGCTCAAGAACCAGCCTCAGTGTAGATGAGCTATAGCCGCCTTCTCGAGTTCTGCCTTGGCAGTACGTACTTCAGCTTCAAGGGTGAGATTTTCAAACAAGTCAGAGGAACGGCAATCGGTACCTCTATGTCTGTAACGACGGCAAACCTCACAATGGAAATGGTTGAACAGAAAGCGCTTAGCACTGTCGCCAACAGGCCAAAAGTGTTCATGCGCTATGTAGATGATTGTTTTTGCATCGTGAAGAAATCAGAGGTGAACGACTTCCTCGCCCACCTGAATTCCATAGAACCGGCCGTCCAGTTCACTGTAGAATACAGAGAGATGAAGTCTTGCCGTTCCTCGATGCTCTGGTGCAAAGGCAAGGAGACAAGCTGGGATTCATGGTCTAGAGGAAGCAACACACACCGGGCGCTAGCTTGATTTTGACTCGAACCACCCAACGAGTCACAAGACGTCTGTGGTATCTACTCTCTTGTCTAGAAGCAATGACCATCTGCTCAACGGAAAGAGACAGAAGACAGGAGAAACAGACCATACTCGCTGACCTCCAGAAAAACGGCTATTCAAGGAGTTTTGTTCAACGCGTCGCCCGTCGACAATGCTGCACGCGCAACAACCTTGGATCGTCGGATGACACACAACCCCGCCCCATCGCGCGCATCAGCGTCCCCTATGTAGAAGAGACGAGCGAGATACTGGCGCGCGTGCTCCGAAAAGAAGGGATCCAAGTGGCGCACAAGCCAGTTTCAACATTAGGACGGCTCATGCCAAGGCCGAAAGATCGCCTCCCAAAAGAGAAAGCACAAGGCGTGGTCTATAAGATACCGTGCGCAGAGTGCCCCGCCGCCTACATCGGTGAAACTAAATCTTTCCCGAACGCATGCGCCAGCACAAGAAAGATGTGCACAATTTTGATCGCGAGCGTAGCGCCGTCGCGGAACATTGCGAGGTATTTGATCATCGGATCGACTTCGGGAACGCGCACGTGATAGACACGGAGCCACATATTCGGAAACGTCTGTTCTTGGAGTCGTGGCATATCCAGAACACAACCGGGGAACCTTAACAGGTCGCTCGGTGCCTTACCATCTATTTACGTTCAAGGCCTGCGTCACGTTCACAAAACATCAACTCGGTAGAAGAGGAAGGAGAGGTCGAAGCTCGCGCTGTCCCGTTCCATTTTAGTCACCCCTGGAGACGGAGTCAAGTCGACCCCGAAACGTTGGGAACTGTTTGTTTCTAAACTTTTGGTTTGAGTTTTCTTTCTTTTCATATTGTTCCCCAAAGCAGACAGAATTCTGTCAAAGATGTTCACTTTCAAGCTACTTAATTTTTAAATATTAATTGACATTGATAAAAAATATTCGAATATTTATTGGTGTACTTGTATTAGTAGTGCGATTCAACATCACGTGTTTACGGTACAGTTTCGCTGAAACCTCATCCGGGTAAGCTGCGTTTGGTAACACGTGGATCGACATGTACGCTGGCTGCAGCTGCGGAGTGAAGAGGGGAATTTTAACCAAGTGTTTATGAGGAGTGACTGCTTGACTCATGAAGCATACAGAATAGGCTCACACATTTGTGGGCCCTATGTGTCATACGCAGTGTTGGCATTAAAGCGTTACAAGTAATGGCGTTACTGGTAACGCGTAATCTTTTCACGGTAAAGTAGTAACGTACTTTTTACTGTCTCAAGTCGGTAACGGGTAACGTACTTACGTTACTAATTGCAAGTACCGTGTAACGGACTTACGTTACTCGTTCTATATTCTTTGCAAAACGCACCAAAATACACTTCAATTTTGTTCATGTTTATAGGCGCCAAGCCAAATAGATATTGAGCGTTTCCGTTCTTGTTTTTTCGTACGGATTATTTAGGTGAAACCGTATAAAATATAACGTAATGATGTTTCGTTTCTAGTTTGACATGATGTTTTTTTGGAAGTGGCGGTTATTCATACGTTTAACGTCAGAAAAGTAAAGCGTGTTAATTCATGCTCAAAAAGTGACGCAAAAGTAACCCGCGTTACTTTTTCACGGTAACGGTAACGCATTCCTTTTTTAAGATAACGCAGGTCGGTAAAGCGTTCCTCTTATTATCAAGTAACGAGTAACATATTTTGCTACTTTTTTTCGGCAACGCCTACAACGTTGGTTATACTTGTCTTAGAAGAAAAGCTTTTCAGCGCGGCAGCGTGCGCGTAAAGATAGCTTTGGCAAGCTTGCAATTGAACGGGCTTTCCCGCACGACCAGAGACATCGCGGCGGCTGGTCGCCTTGCTCGCAATTGTTTATAGTTGTGTCACAAAATGTCGGTGTGCACTGGCAGGAGAGACATTGTGTAAGCTGGTGTCCTCCTACGGTGGCGTGAAGGGAATCAAAATGTTATCTAAGCCAGTCGTTGATGCAGCTTTCAGTCTGCCCTATATAGCAACCGCCACACGTTAGGGAAATCTTATAAGCAACCCCTTACGTGCAAGAAACAAGATTGTTATTGTGTCTCTTGTGGCATGCGGTTCGCGCACGATCGTCACAAACCAAGCCTACCTTTGCACAGATCTTAGTTTAACGTTGGGCGGCAGAGAACACTTTTGGAACATCATAACAATTGGCTACTTGCTTTAAATTGTGAAACAGTTTATGCAGGACTACTTCAGTGCGCCTTTTTGTATATTTTGTCTAGTGTTACTTTCCTGTTCACCTCCTTCAACAAGGAGCCCATAACCTATATGAGAACTGCCTTGGGAAAACCAAATGCCTCAAGGCGTTCAAGATGATATTTACAACCTTCCGTATATCAACATGTAACACGACTTTTCCAGGGCCGAGCCTAGAATGGCTTTAACCTTTTGACAAGCTTAGATTGAGAGGACGTGTCAGGCAGTATGCCTTTCTTTCATTGGGGAAAGAAGAACAAGCGTAGAGTAATCGGCTTCGGCTGATAACGAGAGATCCGAAAATCGAAGGTTCCCATCCTTGGGTTGCTCGAACGTAAATTTCAGACCTGTACCGCACCTATTAAAAGTTCCAAAACTCTACATTATTTTCTGCCCCTTTCTCATACACAGTCAAAAAGTTATCAGCATAGCGAAACTCTTTTTGTACGGGCAAAGAGAAAGGGCGTCGTGAATACTTTGATCAACTTTTGACCAAAAAAAACATGTTGCTGAAAATA